>BQNB010049336.1:3230-42085 GCA_026074375.1 Tanacetum coccineum
AGCAAGAATTAAATCATCTTTAGACATTTTAAGCGTTCTTTTATTGTACAAATGTCCAAAACGAGCATGCCATAATGAGGAATTAACAACAGTAGAAGAAGACATATAAACATAACTAGAATCATCAGGAACTTTATTCAAATTTAACATAAACATTCCATTATTATAATAACCAAATCCCACAAATACACCAGACTTCAATAAGATATACTTATTGGATTCATACACTTGTTTGTATCCACACTTATTTAATTCAAGACCAAAAATTAAATTCTTACGAAGTTTTGGTACATACAACACATTAAACAAAGTAATGGATTTTCAAGAACTGAATCACCGCATTTCCTTTTCCATGAACAGGAGCTAAATGATCATTGCCCATGTAAAGGACAAATCTATCTTCCACCCGTTCATATGTCTTAAACCAGCGATATATTTACAAACATGAGTTGTGGCACCAAAATCAATCCACCACGCAACTGCATCAACCTGCACATAAAATGCTTCAGAAATTAGTGAAACAAAATATTTAATAAATTTGTTCAAAACATGTACTAAATTCTGATCTTGGAATTGGTCCTTAGACCCCTTTCTCGAACCACCAGCACTTACGTTATTCTTCTTGTTTCCACTACGGCAATCCCTCTTAAAGTGACCAGTTTTGCCACACTTTCAACATTCCAATTTAGGTTTCTTGTTGGAACCAGAACCATCGTTGTTATCCTTGAAACCACGTTTCTTTCCTTTGTTTTGTTTGTTGTTTTTATTCTTTCCACCCTCTTTTGTCATATTCACATAGGGTCCAACAACTTCTTTTCCTTTGCCCTTGTCACTCTCATGCGCCCTTAGAGACTCCTCTATGCGTAAGTGACTACCAAGTTAAACCAAAGACAAATCGTCTTTACGATGTTTTAAAGTTTGTTTGAATTCCTTCTAGGAATAAGGCAACTTGTCTATTACACTTGAAACATATATGGATTAATCCATTTTTAAACCATGTTGTGTGTATTGTCTAAGAATTCTAAAGAGTTCATTGAATTGTTCCATGACATGCATGTAATCGTCTATCTTGTAATTATTGAAATTACTTACAAGGAACTTCTTACTAGAAGCATCCTCTACCATGTACTTGGATTCAAGAGAATCCTGCAACTCCTTTGCAGATTCAACATTCTGATTAATATCAAATAGAGGGTCAGACATACTATTTAATATGCGTCCTCTACAGATGTAATCATCGTTCTCTCACTTTGCTCTTTGTCTAATTGCTTCTACAGTATCGTCCTCCAACAATTCTGGCATAGGCATAGTCAGAACATACATAACTTTTAAAGTTGTCAAAAGGAAATGCGTCTTCTATAGCCAACGTTTAAAATCATGCCCTTCAAACTTATCTAGTTTCCCAAAGTTCATAGTTATCTCTTTAACAGTGCTTCCAGCCATGATTATCATATAATACTTTATACGTTTGTTAGAAATTGATTAGGGTGTGTGATGATAATCCTAGATATCTTACTTGAATCGTGTTGAGTTCACTTTCCGTATAAAGTATTTCGATCTTATTGATGCTTGGGTTGCACAAAATCCTTATCGGGATCATTCAAGAAGAGAGTACACTTTGCTTCTAGACACAAGAGAACAAAGCAAGAACAAGAGAGGAATTATATAAAGATTTTTTGTTGTTATCTGTGAGACCGTATGTTTCTGTATATAAGACAGAAACTATTGACAGTTAATGTTGGTTTTGGGTGATTAAAGTTGGTTAAAACTGAACTTTTACATCAAAACTGACATGTAGTTACGACGTAAACACATTAGTTACAGCGTAACGGCGTAACTAATTCACTTGTTACGGCGTAACCATTAGTGGTTACGGTGCAACCAGAAAACCTTTAATATTGACTATAGGTTACGGCGTAACCAAATCGTTTAGGTTACGGCGTAACCAATCCCAAAAGTCTTTGCCCCTTACCCGCTAGATTACGACGTAACTAGTTTGGGGCGTAACCCCTGCACATTCTGTCATGTTCGAGTTCATATTAACTCAATGAGTGTGCACTCCACACTTCCCTAACTCGTGTCCGAGCCTGATTACTGATTTGCTTTTTATCAACACGTATATTTAAACCTTTTTCTAAAGATTGTTATCGTATTCAACTTCTTATCTAATGCAGGTGACTTGGCATGGGAATATGTTAAAGATCATGGTTGCTTTGCAAATACATATTATGAAGTCGTTAACAATTACTATTTTTTATGAGCTATTTGTAGTATGTTTTGTCAATTTGGCTGAGATTCTTAATTGCTTACGAGTGGGTTGTTTTCATTAAGGTGAAATATTTGTATACATATATGATAATATTAACTCAATGTAAATATCAGAAAATTTAGGAACACAAAAACAAACTAACTTCTTGCTTATTCCTAAACTATAAGTGTTGTATTGTTAATGCAAACTGATATTAGAAGTATAATTTAAATAAGTTCAGCACGCAAAAAATAAAAGAGTAACAGTGAGATTGTCAAGTGTGAATTGCTAGACGTAGGGGTCAGGTGTGTTTGGTGGCAATAGTATGTCGCAAGAAATTGTATTGCGTTAATTATTTCCATTTTCATTGCACACATTGGCATATATCTGATCTTTAAGTTGTCAAATATTGCTCTAATGGGCCGTGCTTAGCACGGCCAAATAATCTACCTAGTATATAATATATATGAGAAAAAGTGTTTGGAATAGAACTTGAAAAATGGAGAATAAGTTAGACTTTGTCCCACATTGATAAAAATACACAAACTCTTGATGTGTTTATAAACAAGTATTTATAGATGCCTATCGAAATGTTCTTATAAATGTTGCAAAAGTGATGATATGACAATTCTGGAGGAATTCAACTCCGTCTGAAATAGAAGATTGTCACATTATGGGCAATTTTTGATGATTTGCTTAATGATCTCTTCAACTTTTTAAATCTTTAACCATCCATGATACATCAGGACTGAAAAGGATAAACGATGGTTAATCATCGCAACTTCTTTCTCACTCGTTTTACTTTTAGTCCTCATGTTTTTTAGTCGGTTATAATCTAAACTTGAATCAAACAAGCTGGGTCAATTACTGAAGTTCGTTGTACTAGTTTGTTTTATATTATAGATATTGCCCAAATACCTCCCTAAGCTAGATTAGTCAAATCCATCAAGCTTTATCTGTTAGTTTGAGACTTTAAGCTAAGCCCCAAGCTCACGCTGCTCATGTTAGTCAAAGGAATCCTAGTCATGAACAACTTATGTTTGTTAAAATCTTCATTAGAGGTCATATGTCAACTTGTGACTACGAAGATAACTCGACGGATTACATGCAACCCATATTGTCAGGTACGTAGTTTACGGTCCTGATAGTCACCAAATTGATTAAGTGGAGATATGTAACGGAGAGGGATGTGAATCGCTTACGGGTCAATCGGATTGTAACTTAGTTTATTTATGCATCACACAAGATATTTACTGAAATGTGTGGAAAATGATTATTGGCAAAAGAATGTTTTAGTGAACCTGTCGAAGAAAAACAGAAGTCGAGTCAGTCGTCCGACATCGGTGGAGAAACAAACTTTTAATATAGTTATAAACTAGACCTCAGTGCTTCTCCTAAATCGCCTTTAAAATGTAGAAAAAACGATGTTTCCTCGACTTTTGAGGCTAAAACATCCTCGGGAGTGAACCTCATTATTTGCCGGAACATCGCTTATGTCACATTATGGTTATTTTTTTGAAATTTATATCCTTAAAGTGTAAATATTACTGTGTTTTATGTATACATATATTTTTCTATTGTTTAATTGAAGTATAAATATTCTGATGCAGGGTCATCAGTAGAGAATTTGTTCAACTCTTAACATCGACCATCCGTGATAATTAAAAATGATGCACTACTTGTTCTCCCTTCACCTTCAACATCGTCACTAACCACTTTTATCCTCTTCTTATCAAACGTTTGGGGTCTATATATATCGGACTCACTGCCGCCGTTTGGTATCAGTTAACTCCATCCTAGGGATGTCATGAAACCCGATTGTTCTCGTTAGCTTTTATTAAATACTTATTAATTTAATTGGTCATGATATGTTTGTAAGATGAAGTAGTAACGGAGAAGAGATGTTACAACACGGGTTTGATATATATAAGGAAAGATACGTCACATGTAGGCAACAATCTCGGTTTACGACACCCGAGATGGAGGCAGCGTTCCAACTGATTCAATTAAGCATTGATCGATTCCCGGTACAAACGTGTGAACGCTGACGAATAGGAACATGATCAAGGTGGCAAATGCTGATCATGAAGGTGAAGGGAGTACACGTAGTTCATCCGACGTGACACCAATTTTGCGATATGTTACTTCGGGTTCTTTGGACAAATGCATTTTAAATTATTTTTCTTAAAAGCCTGATCGGTCCATTATTATTTGTATGTATTCTAATAAACGCATCTAGTGAAGTGAATGTCTTGATAGACAACGACCAAAATCGAGTCCATGATTCCGTATCACCCTATCCTCTCACGAACACCCCATGTTATGAGCTAACGCTCCAGTCAATTGTTAGGAAGCCATGCCATGCACTACTCTTTATTCAGATCTTCGTTGGTTAGAGGTCATATCTCAACTTGTGGCTACAAAGATAATTCGTAGGATTGCATGATAGAAAATTGACTCTTTAGTAGAGGTGTTGGAAATGAAACTCATGAAAAACAAAAAAATTAATGTCCCACATTGATAGATAGACAAATGTTTCTAGTCTTTTTAAACTAGAATAGACAACCTTTAATAAATCGCCTTTAATATGTTTCGAAAATAGAAGCTTCATATATCTCGGGCATATCTTCCCGTGGTATTTGTAACTTTTGTTTATGCTATATTATGGGCAATGTTTTGATAATGTGCTTCATAATTATTATTTAAGTTCATTTGGATACTAAACTATCCAAATTTAGCTTGGATATCGGGCGACTCATCTTCACCCTTTATCTTTATATCATCCGACGATGGAGATTAAATCTTCAATTTACACTACAGGGGGGCATCTTGGTCATTTCAGTCCACTATATAAATATTTTTTTTCTTTAACAAACACTCATTCAACACATACACACAACGTGTTTTTTCTCTCTCTACCAACAACATATCAATCACCACCAGAAACAAATTCATTAGATCTACTCCTAACATCTAATCATCACGAGCATCACGAACATCTAATCGATAGATCTTCGATCGATTATCTTCTTCTTCAGTTGATTAACATTAGATTCATCAGATCAGATCTTGGTCTTATTTTACACGAATAAGCTTATTAATTTATCATCATCCGAATTTATAAACTTATTATTCAGCTTATTTTGATCGAATCTCTTAATTATTTGTTATTAGTGATAAGCAAATTTATTTAGGTCCTTTATATGAATAAGTTTATGTATTATCATCATTTGAATTTATGTTGCTGAATTATAAGCTAGCTTGTTAGCTTATTTTGATGAATTATAATCTATCTTATTAGCTTATTTATGTTGCTAGTGTCAATAAGATTTATTATTAGCCATTTTTCATGTTTTGAATAAGCTCTGATAGATTAACTTGTTGATATAAGCTGAATTAAGATGTATTTAGCTTATCAGTTAGCAATAAACAGTTTTAAATGTAACTTGGTAATCTTCTTAACTACTCTTAGGATTATATTATTTTGTGATATATTTTACGTGTACAAAACTTGCAATCATTGTTGATGGTGTTGACGTGGTGGCAGCGGCTGAGATGGTTGTGTATGGCGTGACCGAGGTGTGGTGGTCGCAGCGGCGGAGCTGTGGTGGTGGTGGCTGCGAAGGGATGGTGGTGATGGTGACGTGGTGGTCGCAGCGGCGGAGCTGTGGTGGTGGTGGTGATGTGGTGGCCGGCTGTGGCTGCCGGAGGGGGTGGAGGCGCGTGGCGAGTGAGGGCGAGTGATATGGGGGATCGAATAGATCGGTTAAAAAGAAACACTTTTCGTCTTGGCCGGAATGCCCGCCGGAAAACTTTTCCGGCAGCGGCGGCATGGTGGCCGGCGGCGGCTGGCCGGCGGGAAGGGTGGCCGGATATTTGGAGAAGATGGAGGAGGGAGAGAGTGTTATAGTAGTGGTGTGTGTTTTATTTTGTATAAATGAAATAAAAAGTTATAAATTTTATTTATATATAAAACATTTAAAATGAATTAGAAAGTGTATAATAGTTGAGGGTTAAAAATGTAACTTTTTATTATACTTTTGATAAAAAAGCGGTTCGAGACTCGTTTGGGCCTCTTATCGGACGATTCAAAATACGAAACTTGCGCTATTGTTTTCCAAATCATTTTCCTGATAAAAATGAGTATTTACTTGATAGTATTTCATAAATATATTTTTATAACATTTATAAAAATATTCGTTATTTATCTGGTGATAAAATAAATTTTAACTCGAATATTCTCTTTTTCTACAAACGTTTTTGGATAAAATGTTAAATAATTTTTATTTATTTAATATTTTCATTAAATAAATTGTGATAATTAAATATAATTTAATTATTTTTGAGTCGGTACTCATTGGTCTCGTTTTCAAATCAAATAAGTTTGAGAAAAATAAATTTGTGAGTGAGAGAGGTGAAATAATAAATATAATTTATTATTTAAATAAGTTTACAAAAAAGAAGGATGTCCGGTTACGTGATTATCGTTTTTTTTTGTTGACAATAAAAAGTCAAAAGGGTAAAAGAGTCATTTCAAGTTCTGAAAATTGCCGGTTGTTACAGGTTTGAAGATCAAGAACAAATCGTGGTTTAACATTAAGTTGTTGTTCAAGAAGAAATTGTTGTTTAGAAAAAATACTCTTTTATGTTTGATTGTTATAAGAACAAGTGTTATAATTCTTTTTTCACTTAAATTTTGTTATTTTTGATCTTACATGAATGCGATTCTATTATATATCATATGTGATATTCTAGGAAATCATATATGATTTTACATCAGATTCTTTTATATTTGAATTATCATATGTGATATTTGTATTTTACAATTTGGTAACAAAGTATCATATGTGATTTCTTTCGTAAATCACATATGATTTAACATGATCATCACTGATTTATCAACTATCATACTTGATGTTTAAACAATGATAACATGTGTTCCTGTTCTAATGCTTTTTTATTGGAAGTGATTATGAAGGTGCAATAAAACTTTAACAAAACAGACATAATATTAAAAATCACATCCACAAATGTTTCACCATTTTCATTTCAACATATAACATGAGGACATAGAACCAAGAAAGTTAATCCATTATTGCAAGACATTGTACCAGTTTCCAATGGTTTACAATAATCGTTTGTAGACGTCAAAACTCCATACGGAGATTACAAGAGAAAAACGAAGAATACATTTTGACCGTGAAATGAAAATTCATGAGCTTCTTCATTGAGCTTCTTGGGCCTTTGGATGCTTGCGGTGTTTAAGATGTCTTGAAAACAGCCTTCTCTACACAAATAAAAAGATTTGATTTAACTTTCAAGCACATTATCATATATGATATATTATAATGTTAAAGAAGTTAACTTTCAAGCAGATTACTATATATGATATTAGGCACACAACTAACTTTTAATTACTCACCAGAAGACAGAGTTACTTGTATTTTAGTTTCAAGCACATTATCATATATGATATATTATAGTGTTAAAAATTTTGACTTTCAAGCAGATTATCATATATGATATTATACATAAAACTAACTTTTTAGCACTCACCAGGAGATCACAAACTGCTTGTATTTTATTTTCAAGCATATTATCATATATGATATAGTATAAATGCTTAAAACTAGTTTATATCATATATAAAACAGTCCATAATTTTTTACATTTTTTTCAGGCAACTTATCACATATAATTTTTCACTAACAGGTCATACTATATCTGTTCAGCGTAGATTAAGCCATAAAACCTGATAATTCATAAAAATAAGCTAATAAGTTAGCTTATAATTTAACATAATAAATTCATATGTTTATAATTCATAAGCTTATTCACATCAATCACCTAATAAGTTAGCTTATCATTCAACACGATAAATTCATATAATTCATCAAAATCTAAAAGAGGATAAGAATTATAAGTTTATTCACATCAAATAAGCTAAAAAAATAAAAACTGACTTAGTGATGTTAAGCTTGTATTTCAACAGTTTTTTACTCGAAGCTTTATATATAAGCTTAATCGTTAAGATTTTTCTTCAACAACATCATCGACATCTTGTTCTTTCATTTTTTGATGCGATTTGTAAATGATTTTTGATGTGTGTGTGTGTGTTTTTAGTGTGTATTTTTTGATTGATGTAAAACTATGTGTTGTGTGTGTTTTAAGTGTGTGTTTGGTGAGAGATAATACTAGATCTGAATGAGAGGAGGTATGAGTGATTGAGGGAGTGGTAGGTGTGTGAGGTAAAATGGTTGAGATACCTTTTTGTCCTTTTTTGTTTTTTTTAATTAAAAAAAACCTTTTAATCTTAGCCTTTTATTGTTTTTAGATGGAAGGTTGAGATTGGTCCCCCAGTATCCAAGAAAAAGGAGGTATCCAAAATAACCCTCCTTAAGGATTTAAAAGTCTACTAACAATTGTTTTTATGTGTACGAATCAAATTGATATGTGTAATATCAATTCCATTTTTAAAAACTAATCAATTATGTTAATTTTTCTTACATGCTACAATATGTCGAATATATTAATGTTTTAGATAAGGAGATCACGGTCCAAAAACTAGACCAGAGCCCGTCAAGACCGAACAGGATTGAATTCGAATTTGTCCAAAACGTCGGACCGAATGACCAGACCGAAATGAGTATAGTTGGTTAGTTCGGTTTACGAGTCCGGTCCATTTCAATTCCTGTTTCTCGGTCCGGACGATCGCTGGTCCAATACGCTCAACCATAATTTTAGAACATTGTTTCTAGTTCAAATCTTCAGTTACACGTCTTTTTGTAATTTTTAAATTTTTTTTAACGAAAAGTTTAGTAGTTAGTGATTCGAATCCACGAGTGACATCCATTGGGAGTATGCTAGCCTCGAAACCTTCGCCTAGGGGGATAAACCCTCACTCATGCTTATTTATTTTCTCCCCTTATAGGTCCATTGTATGAGACTCGAACCTGAGACCTCTTTAAGGATACCTCCCATAGGTTACCCTTGGTGGCCAAGTAAGTTAACTCAGTCGGTTATCTTTTTATGTTTTGATAATATGCACCCAATGACTTTAGTTTTGAACCCGCTACTGCTTCTACATCTAGCATCAAAACTCAAGAAGAGTCACAAACAGGATAAACTTGATCAAGAGAATCAGAATTCTTAAGCTAATGAAAAAGGAATCACATGGCTTATGGCTAAAAGTTTTCTTCAGAAGAAAGTAAGTAACCAAAATGCATCATGATGTTAGATAATTAGGTTAATTAAAACTTAATCTTAATTCATGGCTTAAGATCCATTAGCTTTAGGTTATATTAGCTTACTAGTTTTATAGCCCGCTCGAATGGGCGAGCTAGCTTCAGGATAAGAAATGTCAAATTCTAAGAATTTATGTAAAAGCAATTGTGTAATATATACTGAAAGAATAATGAAGCTATATCTTTAATAATGCTTATTCAATATACGAATATAAAACTTCTTGTTAAAAGAGTTTTATATGGAGTTTGTCAATTGTCGCCTGATGTTAATTTGTATCGTTTGAGATTAACAGGAGGCATGGTTCTTTTCCACAACATATTTTCTTTACCCATTTCCTTTGTTTTGCTAGTCCCCTCTCTCGTTGTATAATAAATGCTCTCATATGACATCTTGGGCACCGTGGCTTGGTTTTTTTACCACTTGTATCTTCAACAAAAACATGTTCACCTATTTCAAAATAAACATCCAAATGATTTACATGTTATTGTCTGCTTTTTCTGTTAGTATCACAGAAGATAACAAACAGATAGAATTTACATATTTGTACCTGTGCGTATTTTTTTCAAGAAAAAATAATGTTCTTTAAGCCTGAGCTGAAGATAACGCTCGGTTACTATTATATGTATCAATCTATGTTGATCACAATATACTATTTCCTTAATAAGATTATAATGTTGATGGTGACCTGGAAACAATACGTACACGCGTATTTTGATTAACATGGAGTATTAATAACTGTACGATTAAAACGTGAATATAGGAAAGTTTGATGTTTTTCATAGTATGTACCTTAATCATTGGAAAACCTCTTCAACCATCAAATTTGAGAGCAAAAAGTCTAACATGGTATTGTTAGAATTGATCTCACATAAAATTTTGTTTTTTATGGTTTGTCGTTATCTGCCCAAACATTTCCATCATGTACCTTCACAATGGCATAGCTTTTAAGGGGTGGGATGATGGACTACTGGTTTAAGAAAAATAATCACTTTGTTCTTATGAGCACCAAATATTAAATTTTTGTTATGTTCATGTTCTAACGTTTAGATTCTTTCACAAAGCTGAACTAAGGTCAAATTGCATAACTTTGGTCAAAATGTTGATCCAAACAGCCAAGTATTGTAACTCGTAAATTGCCAAAAGTATTTATCAAAAGCTAATCTTTCTAGGTAACCAATTTCCAGGTACAGCGTCATAAAATAGTGAACATTGTCAAAGTTACCGTCATTTGATTGTGCAAGTTTATACAAAGGAGTGTAGTGAGCATTACTTGATTAATGTAATACTACAATCTCCTTAATGAGATTCTGATATATTCCTTCTCCACTACATATTTTCATATTTTTACACTTAAAACATTGCAATCTCATAATAATTGTGCAATTTCAATACCAGCCAAAAAGATACAATGATTGTGCATTTTTTTACTATAATAATGCTAACTATAAGTCGCTCGAAGATATTATTTTGGTAATGTATTACTTCCCCATATACAAGGATAGAACTTTTTTAACAACCTCTTTGATTACATCTACACCAGAACTAAAATCTAAAAGTAACACACCCATAAGACTTGAATTGTTATTCTGCTACTTCCTAAAAGCATGCTCATTTAGAGACCGGAATCTTAATAAGGTCTTTATAATTTCTTATTTTGACTATAGAATATAGAATTCCTAATACATCCTCTAACATTGACTCGTATTCTGTGAGTATGAAAAAATACCTGGAAAGTTCTCATTAATGACATAGTAGAGCTATCCTTGGGTCTTGCACAGTTAGATCAAAACCATATCTTAACACTCGAGCTTACTCATTTCAAGGTTGTTTGTCACTCCAAGACCTAACAACAAATGTAAAGCCACTTACACAGTATACTTTGAATGTAATATATTTGTGTGAACTATTTTAGCCCATGTTCACTAACATAGGCCTAGTCTAATCAGATGTGTCCCCTAAACTAAGATGTCCATGTTCGCCCCATCACCATTTTATTAACACTCATTTCGCACAATGTTTGTATTCATTGCGTAAATAACATACGTAAGAGTTACATTTTTATCAAATTTATGCCACTTTGTGATTATGAAGGGGCTTGGTTTGGGTCTAAAATTCAAGATTGTTAGCAATCTCATTCGTACTCATAGATAGATTTGCAGGATAAGTGTCAACTTTAATCTTTTTGCATGAAAATGGGACAATTTGGGATGAATTTCATTACTAAAGGGTCAAATGGGTAACATATAGGATTATTTAAAATTTATTGGGTCAAATGGGTCAAAAAGATGAGCATTTAGATTTGCGTAACAGTTAGAATTTCATACATAGTAATGCCAAAGGAAAACACATCAACCTGTGAATATTAAAATATATAAGTGATTAATAAGTCGTATAAATTATTCGCTTGTTTGACGTATGTTGCATGAGGTATTCTAACCTTTTTAGATACTCGAGTGGTATTGCTTATTAATTATTCCGGTGCCGTCCATGGTAAAGTCCCTTTGACGCCACTTGTAACTAAGATATCCTGTTTGGTCCTTGACAGTCCAAAGTCTCCAACCTGCAAGAGCCATAGGTGCCAAGAAAATATAAACATGGACTATATAACAAATCAAAAGAAAACAATTCACATCTCGGTTGTAGTTGCTTAAGGAATCAATTTTTAACCAAATTTATGGGTACATGGGTAAATGGCGTTGTAGATGGTGTCGTGTATAGAATTATCAGTGGTTATCAAGGCCTATCATGTCTTTAGAAATGTGCGAGTTCGTTTGCTTTTATGGAAGAGACATATATGAGACTCTGCTAATCTACATACACATAACCATTATTTCCCAATAAGAGCCTAGAAATCGTGGTTCAATACAGTTCAAAAATTCTTACTTATAAAATGCAGCAAGGCGGATAAGCTCACTATAATGAGTAGGATACAACTTTTTCTTTATCTACTCAAACCAGAAAGAAGCAGATTCATGGGTTGGCATGTCTTTCAGCAACGCGTGCAGATTTGGCATGGCAACAACAACCTTGTAACTACAAAACAAATTAGAACTTGCATACATCAGCTTTTTCATGTGTGAGAAATAACCATGTACAAATCATTATCATTAATCACCAAAACTAACTATAACTAATGAATTGCAACTTCAGTCCTTGTAGTTTTATTCTTGTAATACAACTTTGAGGTTTGGCAAAATTAGTCCCTCAAGTTGTATTTTCTTCACTTGGTTGACTTTGACTTTGTCGGGGTTGACTTTCCTGTTGACTTTTTGACTTGGTTGACTTTTGGCTTCGATTTTACTTCGTCTTTTCATACTTTTCCATTCCGTGCTCGGTTTTGTCCATTTTTAGCTTTGTTTTTGTTCTTTTCTTGATTATTCGTTTCCTGCACAATACAAATGCAAAACATACAAATAAGATGTATTTTTGGTACGTTTTTAGTCATTTAAGTCCGTTTTTAATGAAAAATGGTATGTGTAATTAAGCACATACCAACTATTAATGAAGAGCATTGTCAACCCTTAAACCGATTGTTACACCCAAATCGCCTTAGCCTACCTTGTATGTACTCGCTTTTAGTACATTATTGTATGTACTCGCCTTAGCCTATCCTTGTATATACAATTTTGGGACGATCTGGAGTCATGGTAGTATTTATCTTATGAAGAATTGGGGAAGAAATAATTTATTACCCCCAATAGAGCTCAATAAGCTCCATGTTAGATTGTAATAATGTTGATCTACCTCAATTTGGGTCATTAGTTAGATTGTAATTATGAGTTTTAAAACTCAAGTGTAGGGGTGTGTTTATAAACCCCAAGATATGATGTATTATGTTATTCAAAAAAAAAGAGATTGATGTAGAGTTATGTAGAGTTTGTATATCTTTGTCTGAGTCTTTGGCTTAGCAACCAAATTAGCGTGTATTCTTATTGTTAATTAACTTACCACTTTACCTAAAATTCACCCAAAAAGTCACTCCCCAAATATTTCCCATCCGTTTCCATCTCCGTGTTTATCATATTACACCTATACCTCACAACCCTTAAAGGCCTCTTTGATAGTAACTATTAGTACTTACACTAGCGGTGGAGGTTTGATCCTTTATCAAGCCTATGGTAATGTGTATGCTATGACAGGTAATGAGCGTTAAATTTTCTCGTTTTCTATATTGTTATAATTCATTATACACCCGAGAGAAAGAGAGAATCCAAACACTTATTGTGAGGTGCTAGTGTATATTTTCCGTGCTTCTAGTTACAAGGTCTAATTAGTTGTGCCATAAAATCCTTTAAAGATTAAGTTGAATGCCCCCGATATTGATATTGTCTAGGTAGAAAAGCTTATTTGCTTGGGGACAAGCAAATCCCAAGTATAGAGTATTTAATGAGGTGTAATTTTATACACTTTTTTAGGGCCATTTTACCCCTATAATCATGCAAATATGCTTTAAATATGTGCTTAATCATTTATTTTTTCATTTTTAGCACTTAGAAGGCATTTGGAGGGAATACATGTGACTTGGGCTCAATTTTAGAAGAAACAGGATAAGATTACAACTTTACACAACAAAGGCTTGAAGAATTGCTTGCAGAAAGTGGAGACGGCATCAGGATTCCTTGCGATGCCGTCTGGAATTGCAAGCGACGATGTCAAAACTCTTGCGATGACATCAGAATGTAACCGAACTAAAGAAACCCTAGAAGATTCGGCGTCACAAGATAAAGAAGACTATTCCACTTGCGTGCGAAGTATCAGATATTGTTTTGATCATAACTCCTTCATACGAACTCGGATTCTGACGATTCAACAGCCCACGCGATCACAGCAAGAAAATATACAACTTATTGAAAAATGACACCACGAAGGCGTTAGGATTTTTGGTGACGGCGTCGGGAATGCGACCTAGGGTTTGCCTATATATACATCCTCATAAACTCGTTTTTTGTAAGCCCTCAACCCTAAGTCTGATTCTAGGGTGTAGGTGTGTTTCCAACAACTTAAAAGGTCTAATTCAATCCATAAACATCTTATAATGGTTTGATTATCATTTGTATCTTAATTCATGTCTTTAATTCCTTTTGTTGATTATGATTTCTCTTGTTTAAGTATGCTTGGCTAATTCATCTAGTATTTATTTAGGAATGCATGAATCTTGTTATTAGTTGATTTGATCTTGTTGTTTGCGTGACAGATTCAATGAGTATAATTGATTATAATTTATAATTCTTGTTTCCTATTGCTTTTTGTGATGGATGTGCGCATTAGGCTTAAAAAACTAGCCATAAGATATTAAATTGGCATAGACGTCTAGGGAAACGTGAGTGTGTAGAAAGGATACCATCAGTAACAGTCTTCATACTACCTTACCCCCCCAATATGGTTGATCCCTCTTAATTGTTTTAATGCATGTGATATACTCTTAGGGGCCTTGTAATAGTCTTCATACTACCTTACTTGTGCGTTGCCTTAACGAGATATTACATAGACGGTGGGTTCATGTAATTCGTTCATGAATTAAGAAATACTTACACATCGCATCATAAGTGTGACAAAGCAATAGGTAGAATTAGATAGCTAGCAAGGAGTAGTGCATCCCAGGTAAATATGCTTCGTTGTATAATTGTTCTTCACGCCATTAGATTAGATTTAGACTTAGTAGTTAATTAGTTTAAAACAAACCAATCTTCAAACCCGAGATTTACTTGCTTTCATAAAATATAATATTAATAAAAATATTCTTCAATCCATAGACATAGTGAACATTGATCCGGCCTTCACAGTGCTTATTCCCACCTAGAGAACGATACAACCCCGAGTCTTTTCGTACTACACAACGACGGTTGTTGCTCTACCTGAGAATTGTAAAACTTCTTGTGAAGTTTTTCAACGACAGCATCACAAAACGAAGTATTCAACCTAAATGCAATCACATACGTTAAAAGAAGATGGATGTGTACAACTACTAAATGAAGTACAAGATACAAAAATGTGATCTTTACAATGTGATGGAGATGCGAAGCACGATTCTTAGAATTTGATCGTTTCAAAGGGGTGTTTCACAATTTCTTTCTTAAAAGAGTGGGATAAAAAAAATTACTACAAATGATAAAGAAACTATAAAGAGAACTATGTAGTTGATGAGAATAGATCAGATTGTTAGAGAGATATTAGAATGAGAATGAGTGAGTAAAACATGAGACATGGCTTGTTATTTATAGGCCAAAAGCTACACAGTAGCACAATTTCGCTAGTTCTATTGCAGACGGGAACCGACCAGTATAACTTAATGGAACTGGCTAGTCTTGTAGCCTAGTTCTGTACGGTTCCCTCTCTTGAATGGAACCAGCCAATTTTACATAATGGAACCGGCATTCTGACATAAAATTCGAATTTTGATTTGCAAAATCTTGAACGATTATATGTAATCTTTGTAGATTACCTTAGGATATGGTAGGGTGATTATGTCATCCATGATGTAAAAGTATTTGACTCATTTGCTTGAGGACAAGCAAATCCCAAGTGTAGGGGTATTTGATGAGGTGTCATTTTATACACTATTTCAGGGTTATTTAACCCCTTAAATCATGCAAATATTCCCAGATTATGTGCTTAATTGTTAGTTTTCAGGTTTTCAGCACATGGATGGCATTTGGAGGAAATACACATAACTTGGGCTCATTTAGAGAAGAAACAGACAAGACTACAGACCTGCACCAACTATTTTGAAGAATTGTGCATACAGAACGTGGAGACGACGTCGCCATCGCAAGCTATCTAGTAACGACGTCAGGAAATTGACGGCATCAAGACGTAACCGACTCATATCAGACCTAGAAGATTCTATCTTGTGACGGCATCGCGACCACAACTGGACGCCGTTGCGACGATTTCTCTATATATATTAAGCCGAATTTATGGTTTTAAGTGTGTAACTTTGTATAACTTTTGGGAGCCGAACCCTAAGTATTTTATTAGTTTTTAGGCCGACTTTAGGGCCTCAAAACCCTATTGTAACTGACCTTGATCCATATTTTAATCAAGTAAGATTATCTATCTTTAATCATTCAATATGTTTATGTGTTGTTTGATTGATTTATGTTCTTGCTTTCTTTATAACATGTTAGGCTAAACCCTCCTTTGTATTTGCTTTGATTGCATAAAAGTTGGATCGTAGATCCTTTTACTGTTGCTTCTTGTGATGAATGTGCGCATTAGGCTTTAGAAAACTAGCCATAAGATATTAAATTAGCATAGACGTAGGGAAACACGAGTGTGTAGAAAGGATACCATCGGTAACAGTCTTCATACTACCTTACCCCTAATATGGTTGATCCCTCTTAAGATATTTCAATTGCATTTAATATACTCTTAGGGGCCTTGTAATAGTCTTCATACTACCTTACTTGTGCGTTGCCTTAACAAAATATTAAATAGACGGCGGGTTCGTGTAATTCGTTCATGACTTAGGAAATACTTACACAAATCATCACGAGTGTGACAAAGCAACATGATTAGGAGAAACAATCTAAGGAGTAGTACATGATTAAGTAAATACATCTTTTTATCATAAAGTTATCACCAGTAGATTAGAATATTTTAGTTTAATTAGTTCGACAAACCAACCTCTCATACCATGATATTTACTTGCTTTCATAAAAATATAAAAATACAAAAAGAATCTTCTCTCAACCCCAAAGACCTTTGTTAGATCTTGATCGAGCCGCTTCATGTTGGTTAAAGACTTCAGGTTATCTTATATTTTACTACTTCCAGTTATAATATTCGATTTTCAACCATAACTTATTTTTTTTTTAATTTACTTAATTAAAATTAATTTATTATTTATTACTGGTATTATAAGTAACTACTTCTTTTACTACTTTAAATCTAATACTAAAATAAAAACACAACACCCCACACCCCCCCCCCCCCCCCCCCCCCATTATATAAAAAAACAAACGCCCCCCAACCCACATTCTTTTTTCCACACAAAATTTTTTTACCCCCCCAAAACACACACACAAAACCCCCCCCCCCCTATTTTTTTTTTTTTTTTTTTTTAAATACTGTTAGTATTAAGTTACTGCTGCTAGTGAAGTTACGGTCTGCTCAGAGATGAAGACTGAATTTACTAAGTATTTTACTACTGATTAGTATAAAAGTTAGTTACTGCTAGTGTTGTTAGTATACTAGGTAAAACTCCTCTAAGCTAGTTAATATACTGCTTGTGCTCAGTTACAACTGACTGGAGCATATTACTACTGCTGAAGGATATGCTGACAAAGATGAGATCAAAAGATTGAATATCGGAGAAACAAGATACCTTACTAAGAATAAGTATTTGTTTATTTGAATGAAGACATGTATTAACTTATGTAACACCCAAAAATGTGTCGCATCGGAAATTGATGTCCGGGTGGCGTTTACTTCATAATACAACAAAAGACAAGATTTAAAGAGAACATACCTTAAATGTGTCGTTTGAAAAGTAATCTCATAGATTTTCTTGAAATTGACTATAACATTTGACCCATAAATTCGCCATCACAATGAAAGCTTGATAAGCAATACAATGAGATTTGTTATTTGTATGTAAGTAGAAAATCCATAATGAAATACTTGTCATTTAGACTCAATGCACATCAGTAAGCCAAGCATCTAATTCACATGAGAAAAACATGCTTAAAGGGTTCCAACATAAAGTTGGTGAGTTCATAGATTTTTGTAAGTATAAACGTGATAATCAAAAGGTTTATAAGTAATGATGACCATTTCAATCCTTATAAATTGTCGCCAATATGTAAGTGTAAATGTAGAACTAAAAAAGTATAGTGTCTACTACTTCACAACAGTATAATGAAAAGTGTTTAGTAATCAGTAATGTTCAACAAAGTAGTGTGGACCATAAGATTTCCAAAATGTATGTGGGATCTACTATTACAGAATACAGTTCACATAAAAATGTATCTATGTTGGGTTAAGCTCATGACACCAAAGCTAATTTATGTAGCATATAATATGCCAATTGTATTCTGCCCTACCGATGTCTGACCAAGACACCCAATGAGATTTGACATGATATATATCCGTTTATCGGGAGCCCCGTGGGTAGTGAGCGCTACTCACCCGGATAGGGATAATTAGTCCCAATAGATCTATTTATAACATTCATGCTTACTTAACCAGTACAGTCGGTCAAGCAATTGACGGTTCATGATAGTTCGGGCAAGAGAGTGGTCTAATCGCTACTTAGGCAACACGTAAACAGGAGATGATAACCAAAAACACTTGTGTCCAATGAAGAAATAACCATTGTATTCATAAAAACACTTTAAATACTTAAGAATCCATAAGGTTAGAAAGGAGTTTTAATATCATTGATGTAAACCGAGTTTGTAATGAGTATGTAAACAATTTTGTAAACGTGTATGTAACCAAGTTACGAAATCAAGTATGTAAAAGAGATTGTAAATAAATATGTAAGCAAGTTGTAACGAGCATGTATTCTCCCCCGAGATTTGTAAAGCAAATGTAAAACAAGTGAAAGAGGGGCTATAAACTTACCTTGATGTTGCAAAACAATTAGCAGAAATGCGAATAATAAGCACAGCATAACGGAAAACGGAACGGCTCGACCAAGAAGATGCAGCTTAACTTAACGGTTATGTCCCACTAGACTATGACGATGAATTCGGGTTTTCCGATGGATGAGTACATCAACGCGTCACGTTGGTAAAGGATTGAGGTTTCAAGTTGTAAGAGTTTTGGTGGATTTGGTTAAAATCAAAATATCTCGAAAAGGCAATGCAAAGTGATGTAACATATTCCGTATATATTACATATGAAAAAAAAACAATTATATAATTCATATGGTGAATTATATAATAAAGACAAACTACTATAAAACTTTACAAGTTTTATATAAGAAACGTAAGAAAATTAATTGTAACAATATAATTCGACACGTTTCGAAATCACCAAATTTATTAGTAAACAGTATTGTGTAGAAGGTAAAACGCACTTTTTAAAGTTATGAATTAGTAAACGTTGTTTCAAAACTTTTTTATAAAAGTTTTTATTATTTTATCTTACAAGTCGTGAATTATTTAAATATATATTCTTAATTTAGTGTTTCGTTACGTGTTTTAACTTAAACTTAGTTGCCTAGTTGATAAAAGTATATTTTCGTTTATTTACCGGTTTATTGTTTCATTACAAAGAAGTAATTTAAACTGATTTAAACTTTGTCATTGTATTGGGTTTTTAAGTTATAGAAACTAAGTGAAAAAATTACTAAGTATCGTATTTATAGATATTTCGACATGACCTATTCGTTTGTATACACTTTCCCATTTTACAAAAATTTAACATTTTCCCCTTAAGCAAATAGATGTTTGCAATATACCGGCGTGTTTCACTATATATTCATTAACGAAATCAAAAGGTATAAAATCTAGAAAAACCAACCACACCCTAACTGCTTAAATACACCAAAAAGCCACCTACTCGGATGTTTCACAGCGAAACAAAAACACCTTCTTAGGGTGCTACCCCATAACCAACTACACCAAAGCAATTACAACCAAAAACACCTTATGGTTGTTAACCCAAAATTCCAAAGCACCTGTAGGCTGTTAGAAACCTAAAACCACGCACCTTTAATTATTTTAAGAACCCAAAGCACCCTATGTCATTTTCACACTGCCGACGCACCCCTTTGCGTGCTAGAAAAAGCATAAAACAACCACCTTTGATGTTTTATAATCCCCAAATGCACCTTTAGGGCTGTTATATGCACTTGTTATACACACGATGGCGGCGTGGTGGTTTTAGCGGGGCTAAGATCATTTTGGTGGGGCTGAGCCGCCTGGTGGGATGAAGATGGTGGTGGTTTCGGTTTTGACGTAGGCGATGATGGGCCTGCGAAGGTGGGGACCGCCTGGTGGGCTGATGGAGTGGTGTTCGTGGGGTGGTCTTGGTGCGGTGAGAGTGATGAGGGGGGGGGGGGGGGGGGGGGGGGGGGTGGGGGGGGGGAAATGAGAACAAACGTAGGTGGGTAGTGAGGGATGAAGGTGGTGACGTGTTGTTCGGTGGCGTGGTGGGGTGGTTGGTCGTGGATCGGGAGTGGTGGCAGGGTGGGAAGCGACGGCGGCGGTGACGGCGGTTGGCCGGAATTCGTCAGAGCGACGCCGAAAAATAGGAGAGGAGAGTGGAGGCTAGTTTATAATGAAGTAACCCTAATTGGTTACACTTATATAGATTAAAGTTATAAAACAAAGTGGCAAGTCTATATTAGCCTAAGGTTGAAACTGTAAATATTACCACAAGGACCAAAAGTGTAATTTTTGTTAAATACTGGTTCGAGACACGTTTAAGCTACTTAACGGATGATTTAAAATACGAAACTCTGGCCATTGCGTCCAAATGAATTTTTTCCTACGAAATCGAGTTGTTTCACTCGAATATTATCTCCATAGTGTTTTATACTCTCTTAAAATGTTTGTGATTTATTGTGTAGTCATCGGGTAAGTTTTGTCCGTAAAGTGAAACTTTAAGTTAAAGTTCGCGTTTTCAACAAACGTTTTTCAATATGGAAAATAATTTATTAATTATTTTTATTAAATAGATGGTGATAATTAAATATAAATTTAATTATTTTTGTGTCGGTACGCGTTGTTCTTGTTTCTAAAATTTTGCGAGGGTATTTCAGTCTTTTTTTGCTTGTTTTCAGGTCTCGGCCAAAACTAAAAAGTTGTCCAGAATGTCGTTTTATATCAAATTGCTTTAGAGTCCGAGTCGTGAAAACGTGTTTTAGCGGGTCGTTTTTGATAAGTCAACTTAGGAATAACATTGTCTTCTCTTTTTCAAGTCAAAGTTAGTAACAAAATATTTTTGACAACTGAGAGCTATGTAATAATTATATGATTTATTATTTTAATATGTCCGAGAAAATTACCGATTACGCGGTAATCGTTTTTATGTGACAATAAAATATCAAAAGTCAAAAAGTCAAGTCGGACTCGAAAAGTCAAAGGGTAAAATAGTCCTTTAAAATTTCAAAAATTGTCAGTTGTTACAGTACCTACCCCTTAAAGAAATCTCGTCCCGAGATTTAATTTGTGTTAACTGGTTGTGTGACCAAGAGAAGAACTAAGATTTAATAACCAGCTTTTAAACATGACGTTGATAACTTTAGTCAGCAAAATTAGATGTTTCGACACTTTTCAATATACCCAAAAAAAAAATTGCTAAAGTTTGACCGTATATTTAATCCATCAAATAGGTATTTCATATAAATATCAGTACTGGTCTTATGAACTGTTATAAACGCTTTAGTAAGGTAGGTCCTCTTAATAGTGAAAACATCAAGAGAAAGTGTAGTGTGTGAGTGTGTATGTATAACGTTTAAATGTTACTAAGGAGAAGTTCGTTTTCTGATATCTGTAATGTTGATGATTTATATCGGGGACCAAGAGGTAATGAATGTAAGTATTACAACTTATTCGCAAGTACCAGGAATGTATCGCGACCTAAGTCTTCGTACTAGTGGCCCAAGTGAATTGTTCGTCTAGTGTTTCGTTCGATAGGTGTGTATTTGGTTTAAGGGGGTTGCATTACCTATTGGATAAAGGTAGACAAGCTGGGACCGCTCCAGGACCCAACAACAGCAACCATAACGACAATAACTATAACAAATGATGATGGGATGCGGAGAGTGAGGACATTTCGGAAACATTTCCAAGAATATGATTGGTGGACGGAATATAGTACTCTATCGTGAGTTTGAGGATGATCAAATCCTATTAGCTTAAGTGTGCATGACGTCGGTTTGCTACAAAACAATTCATGATCGTAACGATTTGTAACGGCAAAAGTAATAACGTAAGAATGAGATAAGGTAGTTCAGATGAGGCCTTAAGATTCTGCTGAGTGGTGGGACATGATTGTGGTTTCAAGACCTTTTTAACGGATTTCGGTGATTATAGGGTTCCAGTTCATACTCGTGCCATATCGGATACCATTAAGCCCACTCATTTATAATTCAGTTAATTCTGCACTAATAAGCGTCCATTTATGTAAATAATGAATTGTAAACTTATGGTTCGGTGATTTACAATGTATTTATTTAAATGAAGATGGACGTCTCAAATCCTTTCAAATAAAGAGATTGTAAATCATCCTACTTAATTTATCCACTGTGCCGATACGCGTACTCACACAACCTTCAAGGTGGTGTATGACATGACGATGCATGTGCTCTAATGAGTATAGGACAAGTGTTTAAAACTCGTCTTCAGAGACGGGGAATAAAACAATCAGGCGGGATCGACATAGAGTTCAAGATAGTTAATGAGTACTCGGTTAAAGTAAATAAGATAAAGATCATTATGAACAAGTCAACATAGCAATTATCATATCAATCCTCCTATTACAAGTCCCGCCCATACAAGACTTGTAATACTTACATTCATACATAATCTCATGTAAACAAAATTGTGACGGTTTTTGCGTAATACGATATTGTATGAAGTTATGAAAAAAAAATTAGAGACCATTGTTTATATTACAATGTCTGAGGATGAAGTGCGACCATTGTGCAACCCATAATGTCTAAAAAGTAAAATGAGACCATTGTGCAACCACAATGTCTTAAGAAATATTTTGGTATTTATATAAATAACTATTATATAAATAAATGTACGATATACGCAAAGGGTACTGAAAGCATATTATATTATATATATGGTATGTTCATGCTAAGCTACTTAATGTAACAAGTAATGTAAGCAAGTAAGCAAGTAGTGTGTATGCACTTTGAAAATGTTTGATGTGATGCAATGCTTGTGAAAACGGTTATAGGTAGGGTAAAAATGCAACCTAGTTTTCTCTATAACCTGGCTCGGATACGAAAATCTGTAAACACCCCCAAAATGTGTCGCAACGGATTTATGTCCGGGTGGTGTTATTTCCCCCCCCCCCCCCCCCCCCCCGCCCCCCCCCCCCCCCCCCCCCCCCCCCCCCCCCCCCCCCCCTAATTCAATAGGCACAGATTCAAGAGGAACGACCTTAATGTGTCGTTTGAAAGTAATCTCGGTTTTGGGATTTCTTGAAATTGATATAAACATTTGTCCATAATTACATCACAATGAAAGCTTGAAAGCAACCAAAACAAGATCTTGTATACAATTTGTATGTAAAGTAAAATTCCATGTATAAAATCTTGTCAATTTAAACTCCAATGAACATCAGTAGCCAAGCATTCTAATTCACTGAGAAAAACATGCTCAAAAGTGTCAACATAAAGTTGGCGAGTTCATATGATTTTATAAGTATAAAAAAATAAGAAAAAAAAAAATAAAAACGTTGAAACCCAAAGATTTAATAAATTAATGCATGACATTTCATTCCTTATAATAGTCGCAAAAATGTAAGTGTAAATGTAGAACCGAAAAAGTATATTGTCTACTACTATCACCACAGTATAATGAAAAGTGTTTAGTAATCAGTGTATGTTCAAATCAAAGTTAGTGTTGACCACAAGATTTCCAACAATGTTTTGACTACTATTACAGATTACAAATATCACAGAAAATGTATCTGCTGTGCCGCAAAACTCATGACACCGAGGCTTAATTTGTGTGATATAATATGCCATTGTATTATGCTCCTGACTGTGTCTGACAAGACACCCAATTAGATTTGACTGTATATATCCAACTTACGGGAGCCTCCGTGGGTAGTGGCGCTACTCACCCAGATTGGGATATTTGTCCCTATGATCATTTGAGAACATTCAGTTGACTTAACCAGTACAGTCGCGTCAAGCTAATTGACGGTTCATGATAGTTCGGGCAAGAGAGTGGTCTAATCGCTACTTAGGCAACAAGTAAACAGGAGATGATAACCGAAAACACTTGTGTCCAATAAAGAAATAACTATTGTATTCATAAACAGATTTAAATACTTAAATCCATAAGTAGAAAGAGTGTGATATCAATTGAGTAACCGAGTTTGTAATGAGTATGTAAACAATTTTGTAAACGTGTATGTAACCAAGTTACAAAATCAAGTATGTAAAAGAGATTGTAAATAAATATGTAAGCAAGTTGTAATGAGCATGTATTCTCCTCCGAGATTTGTAAAGCAAATGTAAAACAAGTGAAAGTGGGGCTATAAACTCACCTTGGTGTTGCAAAACAATTAGCAGAAATGCGAATAATAAGCACAGCACAACGGAAAATGGAACGGCTCGACCAAGAAGATGCAGCTTAACTTAACGGTTATGTCCCACTAGATTAGGACGATGAATACGGGTTTTTCGATGGATGAGTACATCAACGCGTCACACTGATAAAGGATTGAGGTTTCAAGTTGTAAAAGTTTGGTGGTTGGTTAAATAAAATATCTCGAAAAGCAAATGCAAAGTATGTAACATATTCTGTATATATTACATATAAAAAAGAAACAATTATACAATTCATATGGTGAATTATATAATAAAGACAAACAACCAAAAGAAGAAGTCGCAATATATAATACTTTACAAGTATTATATAAGAAACGTAAGAAAAATAATTGTAACAATATATTTCGATATGTTTTCGGAAATCACCAATTTAATTAGTAACAGTTTTTGTGTAAAACTAAACGCACGTTTTTAAAGTTATGAATTAAGTAAACGATGTTTTCAATGTTTTTACAAAAGTTATTATTTTATCTTCTAGTCGTGAATTAGAAAATAATATTCTATAATTTAGTGTTTCGTTACGCGTTTTAACTAAACTAGTTGCCTTGTTTATAGAAGTATAGTTTTCGTTTATTTACCGGTTTATTGTATCATTACAAAGAAGTAACTTTAAAACTATATAACTTTGTCATTTTATAGGGTTTTTAAGATAATATAAATCTAAGTAAAAAATTACTAAGTATTGAATATATAGAAATTTCGGCATGACCTATTCGTTTATACAACGTTTCCCATATTTACAAAATTTAACATTTTCCCCTTAATCAAATAGATGTTGCAATATCCGCGCGTGTTTCAATATATATACATATAAACGAAATCAAAAGGTAATAATTAAGAAAAACCAACACTCCCTAGCTGACTTAACCAAACGCACCCCTACCGGCTGTTTCACAGCGTAAACTAACACCCTATTTAGGGGCTGTTAACCCTAGAACCAAACGCACCCGAAAGCTGTTACAACCAAACACACCCTATGTTGTTAAACCAAGATCCAAACACCCCTTATGGTTGCTAACCAAAATTCCAAACGCACCCGTAGGCTGTTAGAACCAAAACCAAATGCACCCTTAGTATTTTAAGAACCCAAACGCACCCTATGGTCGTTTACACAGCCAAACGCACCCCTTTGGTGCAGAAAACGCATAACGAACACTCCTTAAGTTTAAAAACACCAAATAAGGCACCTCTAGGGCTGTTATAGCTAAACCACGATGGCGGCGTGTTGGTTCAGCGGCGGCTGAGATCATTTTGGTGGGACTGAGCCGCGATGGGGTAAAGATGGTGGTGGTTTCGGTTGTGACGTAGGCGGTGATGGGGCTGCGAAGGTGGGGTAGCCATGGCGGCTGATGAAGATGGTGGTGTCGTGGGGTGGTCATGGTGGCGTGAGAGTGACGGTGGCAGTGAGGGATGTAAGGTGGTGATCGTGTTTGTTGTGGCGTGGTGGGGTTGGGTGTGTTTCGTGGACAAAGTGGTGGCAGGGGGAAAGCCGGGCGGCGGTGTCACTGGAGTTGGCCGGAAACTCGCAGGAGCGACGCCCGAAAAAAGGGAAAGGAGAAGTGGAGGCTGTAGTTTATAATGAAGTATACCCTAATTGGTTTCACTTATATAGATGAAAGTTATTACAAATGGGCATGTCTATTTTAGCCTAAGGTTGAATGTTAAATATTCCACGGGACAAAAGTGTATATTTTTGTTTTAATACTGTTTCGAGACACGTTTAAGTACTAGAGGATGATTTAAAAAACGAAACCTTGCGTTCATGCGGTTCCAAATGATTTTTCACGAAAACGGTATTCACTCGAAATATATTCCATATAAGTGTTTTATAAACTCACTTAAAATGTTTGTGATTTATTGTGTAGTCATCGGGTAAGTTTTGTCCGTAAAGTGAAACTTTATGTTAAATGTTTGCGTTTTCAACAAACGTTTTTCAATAAAATGTTAAATAATTTATTAATTATTTTTATTAAATAGATTGTGATAATTAAATATAAATTTAATTATTTTTGTGTCGGTACGCGTTGTTCTTGTTTCTAAAATTTTGCGAGGGTATTTTAGTCATTTTCTGCATGTTTTCAGGTCTCGGGCAAACTGTAAAAAGGTTGTCCGGATGTCGTTTTATATAAAATTTCTTTAGAGTCCGAGCTGTGAACGGATTTAGCGGGTCGTTTTTGATAAGTCAACTTAGGAATAACATATATCTTTTCGTTTTCAAGTCAAATAAGTAAAAATAATAATTTGCACCTGAGAGATGTGTAATAATAAATATGATTTATTATTTAAATATGTTTTGAAAAATTACCGATTACGCGGTAATCGTTTTTATGTGACAATAAAAGATCAAAAGTCAAAAAGTCAAGTCGGACTCGAAAAGTCAAAGGTAAAATAGTCATTTAAAATTTCAAAAATTGCCAGTTGTTACAACTTCTTTGTTTAAGAGATTAGGTTTGTTTATAGAAAAGATCATGATAAGTTAGGAAAGTATTGTAAGCCTTGTAGGACTTCTTGGTGTATAAAAGGAGGTCCCAGGGCATAAAGTTAGTAGTACATCTTTGATATTCATAGTTTCAAGGTTTTGTAAACCCTATCACTATTCAGAGTGATCGTTTTATATTGAGGCTGAAAGTTTGGTAATCTGTCTTGTTATTGATTTTGTATTACTATTTTATAAAGAATTCTTCTTAGTATCATTGACTAGATTCTGCATAGTCTTTGATATTCATAATCAAGGTTTCTACCATAGTTGTCTTGGATTTATTTAATACAACTAAGCTTCTTACAAGCTAAGCAAGATTTATTCAAGTATGATCAACAAGTGGTATCAGAGCTTGTTGAGAAACTTTGAATAAGAAGAACATTACATCTATACAAGATCTCATATTCAAAGAGAAGATGGAGTCACAATCAGAAACTACACAAACAGTGTCTGCACTAAAACTTCCAGTACTTAAAACTGGAGACTATGGTCTCTGGAGCTGCGGGTGGGGGGGGGGTGGGGGGGGGGGGGGGGGGGGGGGGGGGGGGGGGGGGGGGGGGGTGGGGGGGGGGGGGGGTTTGTTGTTTTTCCCCCTCCTTTTTTTTGGGGGGGGGGGGGGGGGGGGGGGGGGGGGGGAATTGGAGCAACTCTTTACTACACACTGATTATGCTCTTTGGGAGGTTATTATGAATGGTGATGCACCTGCTATTGCATCAGCTAGTGCTGGTACTGAAGGTCCTATTCCTCCTAAAGAAATACTGAATAAAGTAGCAAGGAAAGAAATCGAATTGAAAGCAAAAGCACTCTGTTGTTGGCCATTCCTGATGAGCACCTATTGAAGTTTCATGGAATTAAGGATGCAAAGACCTTATGGGAAGCAATCAAGGCCAGGTTTGGAGGCAACAATGGAATCAAAGAAAATGCAGAAAACCATTCTGAAGCAGCAATATGAGAATTTTGCTGCATCAAGATATGAAGGACTGGATAAAACCTATGATAGGTTTCAGAAACTTACCAGCCAATTAGAAATTCATGGTGAAGTTATCTCTCAAGAAGATGCAAATCTGAAGTTGCTGAGAAGTTTACCATCAGCTTAGAACAATATTGCTTTAATCATGAGAAACAAATCTGATCTAGACACATTGAGCATGGATGATTTGTACAACAATTTGAAGGTGTATGAAGCTGAGATTAAAGGCCAATCAAACTTAAGCTCAAATTCTCAGAATGTGGCTTTTGTATCTTTAGAGAACACTAGCAGTACTAATGAAGCAGTTAATACTACTCATGATGTTTCTACTGCTAGTTCACAGGGACAAGCTTCTTCCTCAACTTATGTTGATGATTCATGTTTTCCTTCTTTGCTTATCAATCTTAATAGTCCATAATTGGGACAGTGAGTCAGGGAGCAGATGATATTGATGATCTTGAAGAGTTAGATCACAAATGGCAGGTGGTCATGTACCTGGGTGAAGAGATTCTTAAAGAAGACAAGAAGGAATCTGAATTTTAATGGCAAAGAAACTGTTGGCTTTGATAAGACAAAGGTTGAATGTTACAACTGCCACAGGAGAGGTCACTTTGCTAGAGAATGCAAGGCACCAAGGAAAGCATGGGAGAAGTGAAAAATCGGGGATGATGAAGTTATCTTTTAGACACTTAATTGTGCTTTTTGTTCTATGATCCTCAAAGTTACCAATGAGGTAATGAAAACAATACATTATGTCAACACAAATAAATTGTAGTTAAGTAGTTAATTATCAATAAAAATCATAAAAAGAGAAAAATCTTTGAAAATGGGAAGTCGGGTGTTTTATAACTTGTGATCTTTTAATTTTCTCAATCAAAAATCTTTGCTACTTTTCAAAGGTTTAGTTTGGGAAATTTTCGAGGTATTTGGTTATAAGGCATGTGATATTGCGTGAGGACACACAATCGTTTAGTTTGGGGAATTTTGATATGTGTAAAATACACATATCCGTTTGTACCTAAAATAACCCAATTAAACCCAAAACAGACCAAAAATGGCAAAAATATGCTTGTATTTGTGTTTTGTGTGTGCAGGTACGGATAAGTCAAAAATCACAAGAAAACAATCAAAAGCAAGCAAACACGGACACGAGAATCAGAAGAGTTCAAAAAGAAGCCAAAGACCAAAGCCTTAGCCAATTTTCATCTTCAAGGGCCAATCTTGCAATTTCCGAAAGTTATTTATAACTTGAAAAAGAGGAAAGAAAGAGAAGGGCCAAATGTGTTAACTTCTCAAACTACAACAGTTTTAACTGTCAAAAAAGGAGCGGGAACCCCTTTTACTATTCATCGTCTCCCCCAGTTTCACCCCCATGGTAAAACAAGGGGCAAATAGAAATTAAAGGGTGCGTTGGTCAATTCAAGGAAGCGCAAGCACAAATGCAAGGACAAATTAGTCTAATCAAGGGGATACTTATCCTAGCTCAAGCTCAATGCCACGTTAGCCATGGTGAAAGCACAAATTTATGTGGGTTTTGTGCTAAACTCACTCACAAAACTAACACAAACGTCACATCAAAGAATGCCAGCCTGGCAATCCTCAGGTGTCCACAAAATGATCCAACGTCCCACAATATAGATCAAATGATTGAAGAAATGATTGGCCAGGATTAAAAGATTGAAAAGCAGGGCTAGAGGTCCTAGAAGCTTCAGCTTGGCACTATAAATAGGCCTCACTTCTCACACACACGATATCTAGTCTTTTCTTTTTATCTAGGTTTTAGTAGTCAATTTTAGTTTTTATTAATTTTTAGCTTAAATTCGTAATTTTCTTAAATGTAATTTCCTTTTTCAAGTATTGTAATCAGCTTCTTTAATTAATGAAATTCAGTTTTTAGTGTTTTAAATCTCATTTTCTAAGCTCTCAATTAAAGTCATAAGCTCTCTTAAAAAGCCATATTGTCTCAAAAAGCTAATAAGCTCATTTAAAGCTCTTTCAGTCTATAAGCTGAAATAAGAGCTGTTTGAATTTAGTATTAATCTTATCTAAACCTTTAACTAGTTTAAACTTACATGGATCTTATTGGATCTAAGCTTTCCATGGAATTGATCTTACCTTGGAAGAGATCCCAAGGACTTATACTCTAGCTTATTCATAAGCTAGAGAGCTAGTAGCTGCCTTTATTGGTTCCTTTTGTTTAGCTAAAGGATCAAGTGAGTTTCTCTTTTTATTCATCTCCAATTTCAGTTTTAAATTGCTTAGTTTTAGTTTATATGCTTAATATTGCTTATTTGCTTATTCTATTGCTTAATAGTGTTCAAATGTCTTTTCTAGTTCTTATTAGTTATGTGTCTTTATCTGTTTTTGCTTAAGTAGTTATAGATCTTTAGTTATAAATTTCTGTCATAAAAACTCATAAAATCCAAAAATATTAGTTTAATTAGTTAAGATCTTAGATTAAAGCTTATTCAGTTGTTTAATCATGATTATTAAGTTTGTTTTAAGCTAGTTTTTATCTGGTATTCAGCACTTGTTCATTAGATTTCTCTTAAAAAGCTTTTCTCAACTCTGTCATAATGGTTAAGTAGTGTTTGGTTTAGTGCATTCTCAAATTTGCACTAACAGTACTTTCCTAAGTTAGTACTGCTAACCCTTTGTACTACCAGTACTAACCTCCAAGTTAGTACTGTTAGCTTTAATCTCAGTAGAATTAAGTTTAGTTTCAGCTTATTTAGATTTAGTTTTCATTTTCTAGCTTATTTCATTGCTTATTTAGTTTTTAAAAGTCAAAATTGCACCAGCAGTACTTTCAAGTGAAAGTACTGCTGAACTTTTTACACTACCAGTACTATCCTCAGTTAGTACTGCTGTGTTCATAGCTTAGTTTAGATAAGTAATTTTAGGATTTAGCTTATTAAATTCAGTAAGATTTAAGTTTTTACATAGCTTAATACATTTTAAGTCTTTATTTGCAATTTCTAGCTTATTTACTTAGTTTAATTTAGCTGTCAAAAGTCATAAAAGACCTGAAAACTCCAAAAACAGTACTTAGAGTTCTTAGAATTTAAATTTGTTAATTTAGCTTATGGATCTAGATTTTCTAGCTTAATTAGATAGATTATAAGTAGTTTTATAAGTCATTAAAGTTTTAGAGTCTAATTTAGCTTTATAAAGTTTTTATCTTGCTTGGATCTTGAGTTTCTTTGCTTATTTCCTGAGTAATGCTTACTTATGATCAATATCAGCAAACCCTTACATATGCTTCATATGGACCTATTTGGTCCTACAAATGTTAAGAGTTTAATGAAAAAGTCTTATTGCCTAGTTGTCACTGATGACTTTAGTAGATTTTCTTGGGTATTCTTTTTGACCACTAAGAATGAAACTAGTGGGATATTAAAGACCTTCATAACTAAAATAGAAAATCAACTAGATTACAAAGCAAAAGTTATGAGAAGTGACAATGGAACTGAGTTCAAAAATAGTGTAATGAATCAGTTCTGTAAAATGAAGGGTATTAAGAGGGAATTCAGTGTTGCTAGGACTCCTCAACATAATGGTGTTGCTGAGAGGAGGAATAGAACACTGATAGAGGCTGCAAGAACTATGTTAGTTGACTCTAAGTTGCCAACCACCTTTTGGGCTAAAGCAGTTAATACTGCTTGCTATGTGCTAAATAATGTCTTAGTCATTAAGCCTCATACCAAGACACCTTATGAACTTATTCATGGAAGAACCCAATTGATAGACTTCATGAAACCTTTTGGGTATCCTATTACCATCTTAAATACCAGGGATCATCTAGGTAAGTTTGATGGAAAATCTGATGAGGGATTCTTTGTTGGGTACTCTATGGTTAGCAAGGCTATGCGAGTATTTAACAAGAGGACCAGGATAGTTTAAGAGACCTTAATCATTAGATTTCTTGAAAATGCACCTAATATGACAGGAAATAGACCAGACTGGCTTTTTGATGTTGATTCTTTGACAATATCTATGAACTATGTGCCAATTGTTGCAGGAAATCAAACTAAAAGTATTGCAGGAACTAGAGATAATATTGTTACAGGTTAAGCTGAAAAGAAGACAGAACCTGAACATGAGTACATCCTGATACATTTCTGCATAAATGATCTATTAATCTCTCAAGGTCCTAAGGACAGTGAAGAAGATGTTGGTATGAAGCCTACAGAAGTGAATGAAAGTGGAGCTTCTGATAAAGGTAAGGAGGATGAACAAGACACAAGAAGTGAGTGTGAAAGGCTATTTCAACAGGAAAAGCAGACTAACAGTACTAATAGTTTTAATATTGTTGGTACATCTATTAGTGCTGCTAGACTATCTTTTACTAATGATGATCCATCATCACCAGTTAATGCTGCTGAAGCTTCTAATGCATTTGAGGATCATCTATTTGAACGATTTTCTCCTCTTAAAAATGCATTTGCTCTTCCACATGTTCTAAATGTGTTTTCAATTGATGATACTAGAATTTTTGATAATTCTTATGATGATGAAGATGTGGGTGCAGAAGCTGACCTCAACAACTTGGAAATAACCATGAATGTCAGTCCTATTCCCACAACCAGAATTGATAAGGATCATCCTAAAGACCAGATCATTGGAGACTTAAATTCAGCTATTCAAACAAGGAGAATGACCAAGATTTCTAATGAACATGCTATGGTTAGTTACATTAATAAGCAGAGGAGAACAAATCATAAAGATTATCAAAACTGCTTATTTACCTGTTTTCTCTCTCAAAAAGAACCTAAGAATGTGATTCAAGCTTTGGCAAATCCAAGTTGGGTAGAGGCAATGCAAGAAGAGCTTCTGCAATTTAAACTTCAAAAGGTTTAGACTTTGGTGTATTTACCTAATGGCAAGAGGGCAATTGGAACCAAATGGGTCTTTAGAAATAAGAAAGATAAGAGAGGAATTGTAGTCAGAAACAAAGCAAGACTGGTTGCACAAGGTTATACTAAAGAAGAAGGAATTGATTATGATGAGTTTTTTGCTCCTGTTGCTAGGATAGAAGCAATCAGGTTATTTTTGGCCTATGCATCATTTATAGGGTTTATTGTGTACCAGATGGATGTAAAAAGTGCCTTTTTATATGGTACTATTAAAGAGGAGGTATATGTGTGTCAACCTCCTGGTTTTAAAGATCCACATTTCCCTGACAAAGTGTATAAGGTAGAAAAAGCTTTATATGGTTTACATCAAGCTCCTAGAGCCTGGTATGAGACCTTGTCTACCCACTTAATTGAAAATAGATTTAGAAGAGGCACTATAGATAAGACTTTGTTCATCAAGAAGGACAAAGGTGATATCTTGTTAGTACAGGTGTATGTTGATGATATCATCTTTGGGTCCACAAAGAAGTATTTATGTGACGAGTTTGAAGGTTTAATACACAAGAGGTTCCAGATGAGTTCTATGGGGGAATTCACTTTATTCTTAAGATTGCAAGTACAACAGAAGGAGGATGGAATCTTCATTAGCCAAGACAAATATGTGGCTGAAATATTGTAACACCCCCATTTTTACATATAGCAGCGGAAGCTAATCTGGGGTATTACTTCAAGGGTACAACAGTCATAATCATAAAATAGAGTATTGCATTATCATTTAAGTGTGTTGTTGCCCATTAGGTTTCCTTAGTGTATAAAAGGGAACCACTACGACTTAGTTAGAAACCGCCACCTTCTAATTTCAAATCATCATTAGTTAGTTATTTGTAACCTAGGACAGATATTTCAATCAAATAAATTAAAGTTTAAGTATTCATTGTTTCTTATTAGTATTACAAGTTAGATTCTGCATAACTCGCTTTAGTATGCACAATCATAGTTTTAAACTTTAGTTAGTTTGGATTTATCCAGGTTAACTAAGCTTTAACAAGCTAAGATCTGTTCATTGGGATCAACAAGTGGTATCAGAGCTTGTTGAGAGACTCTGAAAAAGCATGAAACACTAGATTCTACTTATGATCTCCATTGTTCAAAACGAGAAGATATGGAATCACAGTCAGATTCTACACAAACAGTCTCTTCACTAAAGCTTCCTATGCTTAAAACAGGAGACTATGATCTCTAGACCATGAGGATGGAGCAATATCTTACTCACACAGATTATGCTCTTTAGGAAGTTTATCTGTGAAATGGTGATGCACGTGTGTTGTTGTATAGAGCTAGTACTGAACTTAGAAGGTCCTATTCCTCCCAAGGACTGATTGACAAAGATAGCAAGAACTTAATGATTTAAAAAGCAAAGAGCACTCTGTTGTTGGCATTCCTGGTGAAAGCTTGTGATTGAACAATGGTTAATGGGTTAAATACCATTGGGTATTTGCTCAATCTTAATGAAATTAATGTTTTGGTTTGTTTTAATCCAATTGCTTAATTTATCGTTGAAAGTTTAATTATGTTTATCACCTAGTACTTGTTTACGTGTTTGAATATGCGACCTATCATTCAACTAGGTCTAGTGATACCTCTATATTGTGTTTTATATTACTGGACCAATAGGATCACGAATAATGTTCTATCTTTGTTTTTGAATTATGAGCTTAGTTGGACCGACAGGTGACCCATAATGTTTCAACAAGTATGTTCTTAATTAATTGATAAAGACTTGAACATTGAACTACCAGTATATAAAATACCGTTAAACAGTAAGTGGGTAAAGTCCCGATGGGCTAGAGTTTAACAAGATCACCATTGCTTTAATCCCTAGATAGATTATAATTAAACTAAAAGGATGCTTTATGTGGATGTGTTAATTATGACAAAATTCAACGTATCTAGGTCTTAGGATGATGTCCTACCTAAGTCTTAAGAATGATATGCCGCTTCGAGATAAGTAATCATTGCAATTACTATGGACCAACAACATTATTTCCCTTTGGCTTATCATTTTCCCGCGCCCTGAGGGACTCCTCAATGCGCAGATGACTGCCCAACTCAACAAGAGTTAACTCTTTCTTCTTATGTTTCAAGGTATACTTGAAATCTTTCCAAGAAGGAGAGAGTTTATCAATGATACAAGAGACCTGAATAGCCTCATCCATGTTCATCTTATGTTGTGTAAACCTTCCAAGTATACCAAGAAGTTCATTGTATTGTTCCAAGACTGGTCTTGAATCAGTCATTTTATAATTTATGAAATTACTAACAAGGAACTTCTTACTTGATGCATCTTCAGCCATATATTTGACCCCTAAGGAATCTCATAGTTCTTTGGAAGATTCAACATTCTGGTAAATATCAAATAAAGAATTAGACATACCATTGAGGATTAAACCTTTAGACATAGTCATCATTGTCCCACTTGGCCTTTTTTCTGATTTGTTCCACGGTTGCATCATCACCACCATCTTCAGGAATAGGAGTAGTCAGCACTTACACCACACTCATGCTGTAAAGCAAGAAGTGCATCTTCTTCTGCCATCTTCTAAAGTCCACCCCTTCAAACTTGTCAAGCTTGGCAAAGTTTGAAGCCATATGTTTCATAGCAGCAGCAGCCATTGATTATCACAAAATAATCTTGTTTGATTGTTGGTTGTTGTGTGTCTCAGATCAGAGTTAAGACAATCAATAGCCTAACTAATTACCAGAGATGGTTACCGGATATCACTTGAAGTCGTGTAACACTTTTCAAAGAAGATTATTTGACCCTATGCCTGGGCATCACGAATACCTCCTTGGGATAAAACCAAGTGCGGTTCTTGTTTTAGGCACAAATCAAGAACCCTTTCGTTTCTAAGTGTTTAGGTTTTCTGTGTATTTTTTTCATGCAATTGTGATCCTATTTATAGGGAAAATACTCAAAACCTAGTCAATAGAATTAATGAGAGATTAATGGCCAATTAATCTCTTCCATAATTATCCTCCATAATTTAAGAATTAGTGGTTAGATGACCAAATTAAATGTGATCATTTAATGCAGTCAAATCTGCCACTTAAATAGACAAAAGTTGTTACAAACATTTAATGTAGTCAAACCTGCCACTTCAATGCTTGTAATCACCCATTTAATCTAACACTAAAAGAGTAAGAGAACATCAGTGACTTGAACGGTGATGTTATGTTCATGTTTTCTTTAAACGGAATAAAAAAAGTAAGTATGAGAACATACAATCTACCCTCTTTAATTTAACATGTGAGCAAGAAAAGTAAGTGTTTAAGCATAACTTATGCCACGGTGTAGATTTTGATCGGTTATGTCGACTATGGGTTAAAAATCAAAAAAATAATAACTGTTTTAATCCATTAAAAGTACGATAATAACTAAAACGGTCCAAAAATCAGTTTAATTACAAAAGCGGTCTAATGAAAGAATAACATGTCTAATCGCTCTAACTTCATTCATTTGTGTGTATTTAGGTCTTAGAGTGAAGGATGACCTAAGTACGAATAACATGTTATTCGTGCGTCACATTAGCGTCACCTCATCACCCTCTTAATAACACACAAAATAACTAAAAACCCCTTCCCCACAACATACCAATAACATGTTATGGGTTCCATAAAACCCCATCAAAAATACTCCTCACTCAAAAAAACAACCAAATAACAAATGTGGTAGGGATGGCATTCGGGCAAATAACGTGCGAATGACGAGCTGGTCGGTAAGCTATTAGGCGCCATTGGGCCGTTGTTGGCCTGTTGGGTCTTTGGCGTGCAAACAACGAAAGGTTACCCTCTACTCTTAAGAGTAACACAACAATACGCACATGTGACATGTTTATATTAGGCACCTTCTGATAAAAAAAAGGTTGATCTAGTACAGGGCCCGTTGATGGGGTGTTCAAGAGGTGCATAGGCACAGGGCCCGTTAGTTTATGAGGCCTCAAAATTCTATAAAAATAGCTACAATATATACGTACTACATACCTTATAATTAAGTATGGAAAATTAGTCCAAGTTAGTGAGTTACGTTTGAAAGAAAAAGAGGCCACTGAATATTTATTTATGCTACTAGCCACTTGGAACTATATAACATTTCCGTAATTATTATTTTTTCTTAACATATCTTTGCAAATCTAGGTGTATGTTCTTTTTGTTGGGATTCAAATATGTCTTTTATTGAATTTTTAGTTTAGCTATTCACTCGGCATAGGATTGTTAGTATGTGAAATTTGTGTCAAATGACTATAAGTCATCATAAAACACAAAAAATTTAAAAGACCATCACACATATCCCAATTTATATAAAGATTTAGTTGATGTTCGATAAATACGCTGATAGACAAATACATGTTATCACCTCATTTTTAGTGTTTTTCCTTGTACTTGTAACAATTGTTGGTGATTTTGCATCACCAATATGATTTAAGTGTAATGGATTGACTTAGTTGACCAATGTGTAATCGTGATAAATGTTCAACAAGTCGGGGTTGTGCGGAGTGCACACTTGTATGACGTTATTATGATTATCATTCGGGGGCGAAGCCCCTGAATCACGGGGGTCCGGGGGCAGCGCCCCTGGTAGCAGGGTCCAAGGGGCGGCAGCCCCTGGCAGGGTCCAAGGGGCAGAGCCCCTGGAAAGTGCTATGTTAAAAACGCACTTGAAAATAAAATTCTCGGAATTATGGACTTAATTTTGCCCGTTGATTTATCTGATTCGGTGGTTAAATAACTGCTATGGCAGTTACAACCGAATATTCAGTTTAGTTGGTCATATATTCCTCATCTATCTCAGGTTCGGTTTTATAACATCAAAAAAAACATATTCTCGATTCTAATCTGAGTTTTATCCGATTTAAGATTTCGATAGAACCATCGAAATATTTCAATCTGAAAGTGTTTACACGACTCTCAGATTTCTGTGATCATAAATTTTTTCTAACAACAATGATTACACTATTGATAGAATCTTTTGTGTTATATACAAGTTTTCGAGCGTTTTGAAGGCCTATTTTACATTATGGCACAGGGCCACAAAAAACAATGAGACGACCCTGATCTAGTAACAAAAACGTAGAAACACTTTTCTACAAAGGTTACTGTACATTTTTAAGTGCTCTTCAGATAAATAGAATAATAACTTTGCATTTATAGTAAAACTCTTAAGAATCGGTTCCCGCACATTTATAGTCTTGAATCTTGCAAATTGATCACGGTGGGTGCGAAACTTGCGCAGTCTAGTTTGGAATATTCTTTTCGAAGAAATCCGAGGGGTGGAGTTGAGCAGGATCAATTCAACGAGTTGTCAGCTTTGGTGCATGATGTTTCTTTAATTCCTATGTCTGACAGATGGAAATGGAACTTGGAGTGCTCAGGAGATTTTTCTGTTGCGTAGGTTAGAAAGATTATTGATGATAAATCGCTTTCGGATGTTGACTCGAAAACTCGGTGGATAAAATATGTGCCGATAAAGGTGAATGTTCATGCTTGGAAGGTTAAGACAGATTCTCTTCCAACGAGGTTTAATGTTTCACGCAGAGGTATTGATATTAATTCCATTATGTGTGCTATTTGTGATAATGGGGTGGAGACATCTAGACACTTGTTATTCTATTGTTGCATGGTTAGACAAATTGTTCGCAAGATCACTCGTTGGTGGGATGTTCCTTATGTTTTTTTTTTGAACGGCAACTTTATTAAAAGAAAACTAGCAAGGAGCTAGAATTACAAAGAAATTAAAAAGGGTGTTGAA
>BQNB010049337.1:3540-42083 GCA_026074375.1 Tanacetum coccineum
CCGTCCCCTTTCCCTTCCCCTTCAGCTTGAACTTTAATAATCATCACTGGATCTAAGATTATAGTTTGACTCGACTACGTGGCTTTGACCCTTCCTTGCTGGTACATCCTCATAATATTATAGTTTGACTCACATCATTAGATCTAAGTATTTGGTTTGTGATTTGCAACAAGCCTCTTCAAAAAGTAGACAATATGCATATGACGTGAAGTGATTACATATGTGTCAAATTAAAAAGAGAAGTTGAAGAAATGGAGGAATATGAAGAAAATTGGAGGCGCTTGTTTCACTGTATTGTATGTATTTAATTTTCTTTATTATGGTTATTATTTAGTAGATTATATATAAAGGCCTATGTGATTTTGTATTTGTGTCTCAATATTAAGAGAAAAAGGCCCAAAACACGTTACATGTGCTAGGCGCGACTAGTCCCAAGGCGCAAAATCCTAGGGCGCTGCGATTTTTATGGGATTTATGTATGTTATGAGCCTCAATCTAAAAAAATCCCAAAGGCTGGAGCCTCGAGGGATTTAGGGACTAGGCGCGCCTTAGGCGCGATTTTTAAAACATTGGCGTTGATCTGCCTTTGAATATAGACTGACATTGCGTTAGTCAAATTGTTGGAATTTTTTGCAGCTGCAAGTTCTTGTAGACGTGGGAAGGCCATTGTTTTTTTGTTGTTGACTGTGTAAGGTTCTATATAGTTTGAAAATGATTTGGGTAACAAAACTTAAATAGCAAAAATAACTCATGTTAATGGTTTCACAGTGAATCTAATAATTAGATATCACATATACGACGGTGCAGTGACTGACATTCATACGGTTCTATGTCACTTTCATTAATTAACACTTTTATTACATGTTTAGTCCTTAAATATATCTTCCTTTGGAAGACACGTGGAAGGCGGGAAAGGAAAATGGACGATTACGTAAACCTTAGGGACCAACGGTGTAAGATACGGTCTTTATGGTCCACGTGGGAATGCACATTTTACATAATTGGTCCCCATGGTTGTCTAAATTAGGTTGGCCTGTTTAGTTTGACCGATTTCCCATCCGATTGCACGTTAACGTCGGGGGCATTTTTGTCCAAACACTTCCATAAGAAACTTTAGGGACCATATTTGCAATTTTTTCTAAAATTCCTTTATTAATCAAAATACAGAGCACACAACCAAAACTCATTTGCACAAACAAAAACCGCCCAATTCTTAAGAACCCAAATTGCAAACCGTTAATCAAAATGGTTAGAGGTAAATGATTTGTTGATTGTTTAATAAGTGTTTTTTTTTTCATTTGCCTTGTTTTGTTATTAGTCTCGTAATGGTCTCTGGTTATATGCCTTATTTGTTCTACTATTATGATGTTTAGTTTGTTTAAGTGTTGTAATCCGCTAAGTATTGTTAGCACGTCTTACGTATTTTTCTTTAATCCACTTGTTTGGAGATGAAGAATGCCATTTGTTTGTATCGGTTTTTTTGTGCAAAGGCAAAGTTTTTTTAGTATAATAATCAAGATAGATTTTATTTTATAACTTGTTATGTTATTGGGTTCGCTCATTTGGCGTAGCTATAGTTTTTTATCAATCAATGGCATTGCTTTGCATTTTTATGCTATAAGATTGACCCATTCGGCACTCTCTCATGTATTGACTTTTTGCTATCATTGTAGATGATAAAGGAAAGGAACAGTTGAATGTTAAGGGGAAAAAAATGCATTTTACTCATATTTGATCCAATTGACCCTTTCTTATGTATTGACTTTCTGCTATATTTGTAGATGACAATGGAAAGCAGAAGGGAATTATGAAATGTTAGTTTACATTGTGTTGCATTGTTTTGCTATACGATTGACACAACTGACTCTCTCTTATATATTGATTCTTTGCTATCATTGTAGATAAAAAGCAAAAGCTAACAGGAATTAAGGAATTGGATGAGCTTGAATAGAGGATAAGCAATGTAGAAGCACTTTTTTTTCAAGTTAAGAGATATAAGGCTGAAGCAAAAAAGGTTAGTCAGTGAAGGTTTGCTATTCATTTTAGTATGATATGTTTGGAAATGGGGTCTAAAATGGGTAAATTTGACATAAATGGTTTAATATAGTGTGCCCTCATTATCCTTGTACATCTTTGCAAAAGCGATAATTAGATCAGATGATGACACATCCCTTCATGCCCCTGTTTTTCTCAAACAATCATTCATGTAAGGAGACTCAAGAAAAAAGAGCCAAAGCCACTTGACGTCCATATGCAGACTGGGGAAGAAGAGCCAAAACCACTTGATGTCCATATGCAGACTAAGGAAGAAGACCCCATACCACTTGAGATCGTCTACCCACATCGAGGAATTGCTTCATGTTATAAAGGTACCAACACAAGATGTCAAGAACATTATGGTCATGATGTCCCTATGTAGAATGAGGATGAACACCTTATACCACTTTAGATCGTCTATCCACATCTAGAAATTGCTTCAACTTCTAGGGGTACCAACACAAGAGGTCAAGCACATTATGCTTTTAGATCCTTATGACCCATACAGGAAGACGTAGTTGTGGTAAAGAAACCATACAGTTGGTCAAAGTGACCAATGGCGTTCTTGGGTTAACAACTCCAAAAGCAGAAGTTTGGATGTTTTGGTTCTGGTACAAAGAGAAACTACAAGTTTCTTGCTCAAGACAAGTCTTTTGGTTGTCTCAAATAACTCTTCAACTAGTTACTTGTATGTTCTGGGATTTTATGCACTAAATTTTAGGATTGTATGCACTAAACTTTATTTGGGTAATGTATATATGCCTTGAAATTCTTCATATTACTTGTTGTTTTGTTGATAGAACCAGGTGGGAAAAAATTAGTGTTGCAGATATTGTCCCTGAGGTTTCTTAAAGAAGTGGTTGGACTAAAATGCCCCTGACGTTAACGTGCAATGGGATTGGAAATCGATCAAAGGACCAGTCAAAATTACAAAAAGTACCAAACATATACTTAACTCATAAATACCCAAGTAGTATATGAGCAATAATCAATAACCTCACAAAGTTTAAGGAACCAAATCGATAATTAACAACATCACTTTTAAGGAACCAAACAAAGTTTTACATAAACACCGACTTGAAAAACAACAAAGGGCAAATTACACAAAGTAGGCATAAACAAAAGAACCACCTGACGCTATTAACCCGACCATAACCAACATCTAAACCAACCATCTTCAACAAAATCACAACTTAACCAACACATGAACAAACCAATCACATATTCTTTATAACATAAACAAAATCAAACTTTTTATGCACTTCACGATAAGTTTCAGTGATCATCTTCCTCAATTTTAACAATTTATAAAATCAATCTCTTGAACTTGGCGCATAAATTCACAGTAATTGTAGGACATCAACGATGGAGGCACTCCTTCAAGTTCACTTATAAATAGCTTCCTATCATTTGTGCGGTCTATAAATTACACCCATAAGTTGTGTAGATCGGCTGTAAACTCAAGATCAATCGACGTTTCCCTTTTAAAGTATAGCAATCTTTCATCAAATAAAGACTTATAATTAGAAGCCACGACGAGTTCTTCTAGACGTGGAAAAGCAACCATTTTTTGAAGTTAATGTTGAGTCTGTTATTTGCTTCAATGGGTTTTTGGGTATGGAAATGACTGGGGGTTTGATCCCTTAAGTAGCAAAAACTAATAATGCAAAAACACAGAGGGACCAAGGTTGTAACAAGATAACAAGATAAATACAATACACGTGTACATTATAAAACAATGAAAAAACATATACCCTAACAAATATCAATGTAATAAAATCCATCGATACCAACACAATCTTAAGGGGTATCACCCCTTAAATATCAACAAAGGAAAGTAAATGCAGTTGACGGTCCAATCCAAAGCCAAACGTGCATTGTAATAATAACATGCAATACGTGTGACTGTTTCTCACACGGCTCAATACATCATATTTAATATGTATAATTGGCGGGAATATATACAGTATGATTGCAAATTTTGTCCCTCGCAACTTGGTTTTAGCTTGTCATCAAATCATCTTGGTTTTGTTATTTAAGGGTGAATGTATTCAAACATACTACATCAGCCATAAATTAAGTCATCCACAACCAACAATATTAACTCTTTTCCAAAAATTCACTTCATCAAAAGTTTACTAGATATTGGAGATGATGTCAGAAGAGCACATTACACATGCTCGAGAAACCTTTGCACTATCACATAAAGTCCTTAATAACGATGACCTTTTAACTAAAATCTTAATACGTTTACCTTTTCTCTGTATTCATCTCTTTACATGTGTTTCAAAACAATGGCTAACAATTCTCACATCCCCTCTTTTCACATTTAAACACAACCAAATCCGTAACCCAAATCCTCCAGCTGATCTTTTTGTTAATCACATTACATCTTCATTTTATTGTGATTTTTTCTCGTTACGTCCTAGAATTAAGTCAAGAAAATACACTATCAACAAGTTATTCTATAGCACTCTGTAAATGTCAGGTCATTATTTAAAACTATACTTTCATTATTTATTTTATTTTTGAGTAAAAGATACTAGTTTTTACGGTTACCCGGATAGGTTAGGTAACACCCCCAAATTTACAACGCAACGAAATATCACTTTGGGATGCTACTTCATAATACATGCACACAAGTCACATTAAACGACTTCAAAAGAGACGTTTATAAAACAAAATCACATTTGATTTTATTTAAAAAGAAGATCAGAGTTACAAGGTCCCAAACTAGTTTAGAAAATATATTTCTAATGAGTCATAACACGACTCGTTTTCCAAAAATCACATTATCGAATGTACAAAATTTCACTGAGTTCCAATCCTTGATATCCGCGTTCCGTCTCATCCAAGCCATCACAAGCACCTAAACCCGAGATACATGCTTAAAAACATCATCACAATGGTTGAGTGAATCCATAGGGTTTTCAAGTAACAATTAGAACACATATTGGTTCCACAAAATATTTAGAACCTTAGAACGCAGTTTGGTTCCACCAAAAACATGTATGACTTGCTAGCTAGGCAAGCCACACCACATTTCCAACTTTCATGAGCCTGTGTACCAAGCCTTAACACATTATCATTATAGATAAATAAGTGACCGGGTAGTATGCCACTACCCCTTTCTCAATACAAAATGTCCGTTACAGGGTGCTCACCTTCGGATTCATACCCCGCACAGGGCTGTCAAACTCAATAGATATATTTAATGCATTCAACGTTTACCTTCTCGATAATTAACGTGTACACAGTCAAAGGCATAAACTCATGACAATGAAATCATATTATCATTTGAAAACACTTGCGTTCTATTTTTTTAGAACAAACCACAACATCAAGCATGTATAAAACTGCTTATGTTCAATTCATTAAACAAGCAACAACAAGTACGTATAAAACTACTTGTGTTCCACTTTCCAGAACAAACAACAACAAGTACATGTAATGTTACTTGTGTTCCATTTTTCAAAACATGCATGTATCTCCCTCGCGGGTTTATAAAACATTTAAAACAGTTAAAAAGCAAGTCTATGAACTCACCTTGATCGAAGACCACGATCAATAATCAATCAATCACTAAACGTCACCGATAGCGAACTCGACCGCGACCTATAATTATGTCGCTCAATTACTATATAATAAAGTACGATCCAATGATGCGCACATCGCAAGGATAGAAATCGTATAAAATACACACGTGATGAGAAAATCCTCTTGCGCGACCTAGATCCTAACACTTAGTATACTTTAGATATTATCTTTCTTTCAAACATAAGTTGTATCACTTTATTGAAAACTTTCTATTTTCGGAAACTTTCTATTTTTAGAACCGACCTGTTGGTCCTTTGAAACCGATCTTGTTCTCCTTAAGCTTGATGTAAGGTTAGTATCCTTGGATAAATCCAAAGGTACTATGACAGAAACTTTAAGTGAATATTAAAGAGTATGCGGAATCTACTCTTTAATATTTAGAAGAATCTTATGATCAAACAATGAATATATAGAAGAACAATGATATCACTATAAAGCTCCAATATTATTAAACTTAATAATACGAGTACTCTTTCTAGTAGTAGGGTTTACAACCTTGAAGCGATCACTAAGAGATGTGTATATGAAAAGTATTGTGGTTGTCTAATGGTTGTATATCTTTCTCTATGACTTATGATCTCCTTTTATAGACACAAGGAGTCATAGTCAAACTACAATTACTAACTTACCATACTAAAAGATATACAAGATCTTTTCTATCAATCAATAATCTTTTCCTAAAATAACTCATACATATCTCTTCACACAGCTGTAGTCTCTCCAACAGATTTGACTTGAATCACTCTTATCTTTGCAGCAGCTTTAACTCTTCAGCAGCATTAATCTTCCATCAGCAGCACTAAGTCTTTCAGCAGTCTTAATACTCAGCAGTACTAACTTAGTACTAGCAATACTAAGTTTACACTAGCAGTACTAATGACTTAGTATATTTTCTTCAGACATCATAAGCAGTACTAACTATAACTAGCAACATTAACTCTATAACCAGCAGTCTTAAGTTAGTACAGGCAGTACTAACTTACTCTAGCAGTATTAACTGACTAGTTTAGTACTGACAGTTGTAATCTTGAGCAGTACTAACTGTTTTCCTCTAGCAGTACTAACTTATCCCTTGGCAGTACTAACTCTGAAGTGTTTAATTCTCAACACGACCAACGGTCGTAAAATACCCGTTGTTCTTAAAATATCCGTTGATATTATTTTATTAACCAAGTTTAACTTTTACGACATATTAATGTCGATTAAAATCTCCTTAACCTTTACGACATATTAATGCCGACTAAAATCTTCGTTTGATGTTTTACACATATAGTATATTTATTTTCTACACCGCAACTAGTTAAGTTTATTTGTTAAAATCGTCAAATCTAAAATACTAACATCTTAATACTAGTAGTGATTACTATCTTTATAAAAACTCACAAGTTCCATATTAACCCATTTTACATAATAAAGTCAATGTTTGATTTTATTTAACCTTTATAAATATATACATATGTTTACTTAAATCTGACCCGTCCAAAACGACCCGCTATATCACATTTTCACGACTCGGACTCTAAAGAGATTTTATGCAAAACGACGTTCCGGACAACTTTTTAGTTTTAGCCGAGACCTGAAACTCGAAGGAAAATGACGAAAATGCCCCTGCAAGATTCTGCTGGAACTATTACATTTTTAATATATTGCAGAAATTTGACTTTCAGTTTTGACCCGTTATCATGCGATTTTAAAACTAACAAGCCTCGCGGCTAAGTAAAACGACATTCCGAACAACTTTCGTGTTTTGCCGGAAGGCTAAAACGGTCTCGAAAGAGCTCAAATCGGACGTTTAATTTTCTGTCAGACTTTGATTAATTAATAAGAGCTGAAAATAGTTCATAAGTTTTCAAATCTTGTTTTCGCCGTAACTTCTTCGTTTTTAAGAGTTATGAGACGATCCACATATCGAAACGTTCATTAGGACGAACTCTATCATATTTTTAAATTGAAAATCAGATTTTACAAAATCTCGAACCTCGAAATACGAGCCAAACTTTCTGCTCGAATTTATACTTTTCGAAACCCATCAAAACCACATTTTCGGCTTCCGACAACATCAAATCAACATCATCTAGCCTATTTAACATCGCATAACCCAATTTCAATCACTTAGTCTTACGCAAGATTCTCGGATTCCATCACATGCAATAATCAAAACGCAATACAAATCGAAATATATTCAAAATTATCTTAAAAATACTTACAATAAGCTAAGAAAGCAAGATCGGAATCGACACACACTCGTCCCCTCGGTTTACCGAACTCGGACGCAACCCGAACAACCAAAACCGAACATTTTTAGCAAAACACACTTCCAATAATTTCTTTACTTATCACCAACAATAATATTTTTAACCCACTTCGACAAGAACTCGAACCAAATTTCAACTACTAAAATACTTATTGCATGTCGCGTTTCTTTAGTGGGATATGTAGGAAATGATGAGGGGATTAATAGTTTGAAGATGGATCGTGTTGCATGTCGGAAAAATCAAGTGTTTGGGTGGCTTAAGGGTGTGGCCGGTTGTGGGTGTAGGAGGAGAGGACAAGAGAAATTTTTTATTTTTTTTGTAAAGTGTATAAATGTGGAAGTTTAGTTCCTTTTATAGGGAAAAAGTTTGACACTTTGACACTTTTAGTCCCTCCATCCTTTAAGTCATTTTAATTTTAGTACAAAGTCATTTGTTTCGTTATTAAAGTCGGTCAAAAACTCGAGTCACACAACTTTTGTAAATATTTTTATTCCATCCCACTAAATTTAGTTTAAAACATTTAATAAAACGTTAAATCACGTAAAACACGACTTTAGACACGGTTTTCACAAAGAGTCGGGGAAAACCATAAAACACTAAAATAAATATAGTTTCGCTTTCGGAGTAAAAATATAAAACTTTTCAAATTTCCTCAAACGCTCAAACGAATAGAAATTTAAAACACGGCTTGCAAAATAGCCAAAAATAATAATTTTTATCAAATCGCCCAAAAAGAAAGCGATTATTCCATTTCATTCGTAGAAAATAAATAACAGTTCGAGATAATTGAAGGCCTAAAACTCGGGTTGTTACAGGTTATCTCAAGTTCGTAGTAAAACGTTTATTAAACATGAACCCGGCTTTAGATTAAATATCTGTATACGTGCTCTACGTAATTTATTATTTTACATAAGTATCCCATATGTTGTAATTTTATTTTTATCATTTACGATTTCTCTTCGTGGTTACGCCTAAACTCTTGTAATATTGTATATTTTACCCATTTTCCATAAAGTATATTATCACCTCATATGTGTCATGCCATCGATTGTGTTAAGGACACTTGTCCTTAACACTTGCATGCTTGCGATAACACCATCTTGCACATCACAAATTAAACTCATATCTCTTGTCTCACTTTTTCTCCTCCTTGTGCCGTTTCATACCACCCTCACAAACATACTTTCCTTAAAAATTTCATGCTAAAAATATAATTCAAGTGATTTAAGGTGTTATGTGCTAGTTGTTTGTTCTTGGGTTGTAATCATTTAAACACAATCAAGAAGACGTCACTTTAAAGGGTTTATAGATTGAACTTCATAGTTATATAGGGTACTTGCAATATTAATTAAGGGTTATATATTGTGGTAAAGAAATGGTTTTCCTAGTTCATGGTTAAGTCTTTCAAGATATGAGCAAGTGTTATAAATAAGGGTTCATTGAAGTGTTTAAGGGTTATGGCAAGATGATCGTGTGTTAAAAAGATTTCTTGCAAGTATTGGTTGGGTTAAATTTCTAGTGGAAAGCTTTGAATTGATCATTGTATAAATCTTCATCATTTCCATCTTTTGTAAGAATATTGTCCTAATTGTTTCTTCTTAATTTTTTTTTGTAAATTAATTACATTCTTGATGTATTTTCTGTATTTGAAATGTATTTTTCTTTTTTGAACGGCAAATTGAAATTAATAAAAAAACTAGCAAGAAGCTAGAAAATTACAAGGATATGGATTTAGGACATTTCATCCAGGAAATCCAATCAATATTGTTTTTACATCTATAGGAACACCAAAGTAAAGAGTACGAAAACAATATACATCAAAAAAGAAGCTCCATACGCGGATGAAATGAAAAGATCCAAAAAGCATGGTGTGAATTCCAAATCATTTTCCACCACATAACATAATAGACCCTTCTAGCATTTCTTTTTGAGCTTTGAATACCGAGTAGTTTTGAACCAATGCTTACACATTTCTTCGTGAAAAGAAAAAAATCGGAATATTCAATTTCCCACCATCGAGCAATTTTACGCCATATTGTACGAGGCTAAATTACAAGAGTAGAAAAGATGCGAGCATGATTCTCATGCTAAACCACAATTTGGGGCACATTTCATTAGAAGGAATTTCAATCCCAGAAGGGAAGGTTAAGTCTCGTGGGGAGCTTATCCAAACAATCTTTTCCACGCTAAAAATATTTACCTTTTTTGGGACAATTTCACCCATCTAAGTAAGCTCTCCAAAACAGGTTAAAAAGATATCATCAATAAATGTTCTGAACGAGTGAACAGAAAACTCACCAGATGATCCAGAAGCCATGCCATCGTTCATAGGAAGGAGATATAAAGATTATAGACCCAACCCAACCAAGTCTCAACTAGAGGGTGAGGCTGCTCTTCTTCCACCCCTCCACGGGGGGTTTTTACGAAAAAGAAGCAACACAAAACGATAGCATCACATGAGTTTATCGGGCAACCGTTATACGGTTTTTGAGCTCCTAGCATATAAAACGAGTAGGAAAAGATCTGCTAAGGGGGAACATCATTAATCCAACAAATCTTCCCAAAAGAGAGTGTTCGCACAGTTTCACCACTGTCTTTTTCAAAAGCGCAAGAAGGTTAATACCTTTGGCGGACAAAGAACTTGAGCTCTTTTCAAGATACACATTCAAGGGGATAAATGGAAAACCGAACCTGTGTGAACAAAAGGAGCACGATTGCAATATAAAACAGCCATAAGACGATGCAACTGGGAATGCTCATGCGAAAAGAAATTCCTCCAAAACACAATTAAATAATAAGGATCTATTAAGCGCAAAGAAGCTGGACACACCTAGCCCACCTCCTTTTGTTTAGGTAGCCAAAATTTTGTTCAACTAATCATAGAGAATCTTTTTCTTTTCATATCACAGCACAATTAAAACAAATTTATGCGAAGGAATTCTAAGTCCCGATGTAACCCAAAGGAGGCTTTATAAAGAGACATATGATAAGAGGCAGGAGTAAGGACAGACTTGATTATTCGTAGGAGTCCCGACGGAAAGAGTCTTAATTTTCATTATTCGTAGTCTGTTAGAGAAACTTTACCAATTATCTCATCCCAAGCCGTTCTCCTAGAAGGACACATCCCACATTGACACAACGATAATGGAGAACGGGAGTGGAATAGTTGAACACCCAATTATTGGTAGCGCCGCAAGTAACGTCCTCATTAGTAGACTCCAATGCCATGAGTTTTCTCTTATGAATATTTGATTTGAAGTCCCGACGCCAAACATATGCAATTTGAGATACGAACTTGGTAAGGATTGTTTGCTCTATCCCATTTGCCACATGAAGTCTGCGTCATCCTGCATAGAAAGATGAGATAACGTCAACGATCATCAAATCGGATACCCTTAAAAGATCAGCATTTATGATATTATTGAAAGAAAGAGCAAAACTTTCCATAACTATGATGAACAAATAAGGAGATAAGGGAGTTGCTCCTTGCTTCAAACCCTGGCTGAAACTTAATTCCATGCGGTTCGGACTACCTTAACAAGAATAGATACCATAGCCGGACGAAAGACATCCTGAATCCTCCTCTACCTATTTAATGCATACCCAAAGTTTCTTTAAAAATATATATGAAGTCCCATCTCTCAAAATTCAAAAAGCCTTTTCAAAATCCACCTTTAAAAATCATGGCTTTCGTATTTATGAGCTCTTTTTTGCACCAAGAAAATAACTCATTTAGATTGAAAGGACCGTCAAAGAATTTGAGGGTTGGATACAAAAGCAGATTGAACATCATAATTTAGCTCAGTATTACCATCTTAAGACGTTTAGCCAAATCTTAGAAACGATCTTGGGTAAAACAACAATGAGGACTAATAGGCATGTAATCTTTAACAAAACTTTGCCATATTGTTTCTTAGGGAATTAGAGCAATGAAGGTATGATTAACATCCAGGAGGGAACCTTACTTGAGATGATAAAACTCACGGATGCATTAATAAAATCATGCTTAGAAATATCCCAAAAAGTTCGAATAAATCACAATGAGATATCCGTCCGGACCTGGCGAGTTATTAGGTTCCGCAATCCCAAACCGCTTTCGTGATTCTTCATCAACGTAACATCACACTCCAAGTATCCACCTGCTCAGAAGAAAGCTTTTTGAACAAATGACAATCATATAAATACAAGGGACAGAAAGGAATCTCAATCGATGGTAAAGTGCATGAGAAATTTGTTTTTAACCTTGCATCGGTTCGTCAAGCCATCTCCATCTATAGAGGAACAACCGAATAGCTATGTTGCGATCTTTTATTAATTAATTATCCCATGAAATATTGGAATTTTTCATCGCCTTCAAAGGCCCATTCACCTTTGCTTTCTGGCATGTACTAAAGAGTGAACTTTTGTTAAAATTATGAAGCTCCTTTAAGAGGTGAATATTTTTTCCCTTTTTTTTCAGTGACTAACTCCTGTTGCTAAGCCCCCCTATAAATAACTCTTGTCATGATCAAAACAAACCTCGAGCTTTGATAGAAAAAAAGCATAGTATCATTACGAGCGTTTTATATTCATCTTTACACCACTACGTTTATTAAGCTTTAAGTGCCTTGAAGCTTTTTCTTTAAAAGAATAATCTTATTAGAATATTTAGAACTTGATAGCTAAATGCAATCTTAATTGGTTTATCAAAACTTTCTTAGTGAAACAAGATTGCATAGACCACGAAAAGGGGATGGCCATAATCAGTAACACTTCAGCATTAATGATATCGGGACATGTGATCGGGAAAGATGCCGTCCATGACAATTAGCTGTCAGTGAAGGTAATTTCAGAAGTAACATTCAGAAATTTAAAAAACCTATCCTATTTACTCATTTTCTTGGTCCGATTTAATAGGGCCATGTAAATCGACATATCCTTAAAGGGGTAAGATCAATAAGCCCTGAAGTATAGGTTGTTCGAAGTGATTAAAAGCATTTGGCGGCCCGTTTCATTAAAAATCGTCCCAAAACTTTCTTTGTTATTGATCTACTTATTTTGAGAAATCTGCCTAAAATATGCATTCTCCATCCCATGTATCTATAATCGTGAGTTATATATTTCCCAAAAGAAGCTTTTCTGCTTAGAGATATCTTGTGGAGATAAATAGAAACAATCATAACCTTAGTAGCTGTTTAGGAAAGCAAGTACAGAATTTCCGCAAACAAAATAATCAGAAATTGGTGGCTTTTTTCTTTAACAAAAAAGGATTAGATCCACCACACACATAGATTCCTCCATGAATGACCATACAGAAAAACTAAATGAAATAGTCGAAAAAAGATTACCCCATAAATCTTTGATACGAAAAAAAGATTTTAGGCTCTCCAACTTTGTTTCCTTGTAAAGCACCATAGTTCATCTTATTCTTAGTGTTTAACTCCCGAATCCACTGTTTCTTGGATGATTGCTCATAGCACCTTGGAATGTTTAAATGAAATTTCATTCATTTAAAGACCATGAATCTCCATGAGAGGCTACAATATCCTCTATGTTTTTCTTGCATACGGACATGTTGTATCCCATTGTTTGTCCGAAGTACAAACAACGTTTTCAATTAAATTCCATAATTGATCCTTCCCAGTTTTTTAAGGATCTAAAAGGATCGCGGTTAACGCACTAAAATTTTGAGATCCCATATAATTTGGACTGATATCAGGAATGCGAACTGGCAGATTAAACACTAAAACACCAACATTTATCTTGAGTGAAACAGGAGCGGTGAGATAGGATCGGCTTTCCATGACCCGCCTCCCTATTATCTTGCGTATTAAGAAATGTTTAAATTCCCAAAGGATCTTCTGATTATCTTATTCTTGAGGATGGTTTGTTCTTAATAACGTTGTCGATATTCTCATTCATGAAGACTAGTCGATTGAAAAACATGATCATTCACAATCCCCAGTAAATTGCAATTATTTTTTTCGTCTCATCGGATTAATCATCAGAAGATGATTCATAAAAATTTCATCGTTAGTTCAGGGAGACCATGGTTCTTTAGTGCTCTAATTCGAATCCAATAAACTTCTCCTTTAACAATGATTTTGGTCGTTCATTGCTAATTAGTACTACCTTGGTTAGTCTCATTGATTTTCTCGTACGGCTACGAAACTATCCTCTACCAAATCGATGGCAGTCAAAAGTACCCAAGGTGGACACTTTTGGGAGGAGCGCTTTGTTGTACCAAGCACACTAGTGAGTCACCTTCTTTAGCAATCCAAAACAGTCAGTTTTCGCTCACAAAAGGAATTATTAGCATTACCATAGTTCATGGAACCATATTCAATACTCACGCATATGGATTAATCAATTTTTCTTTGGAAGCACAAGATTTGGATTGGTTCAGGACCAAGTACCCACCAAGATAAAGATGGTCTTTATGTCATCAAACCCTCATCGTTAAGGATGACAGAAAGGTTAGATAGGGCGTTAATATCTTTAATTTTCCCAATAGCAACACAAGAGAGATCATTGGCTGATAAGCAATCATCATCAAGAGCAATAGCAGGTGAGGAATCATGAATCATATTAGAAGATGACAAATTATTAGGCTGGTTCGATTTCAACACAGAAGCAAACGAATTATTCCTGGTTTCTTTATTCCCATTCGTTGGCCTAACATTAGGCTCCTTGAACCCACCTAAATGTCTATCATCACTCTTCGAATTACGAATGTTCCTGCCATTCAAAGGTGGCCTGCCAAATCGTGCCTTATTTGCCTGTAACTTATAACGACCAACCCATACCGTACATAAATTACCCACCAATCTTTCCACATTAGAAACATTGATAAATTTGACAAATCCAAATCTTTTACCTTCCTTTGATCTCTTCAGTGGAATGAAAGAATCAACAACATGTCCATACTTATTACAAGCATGAAACAGATCCTTGGCCGAAAATGTCTCTGGAAGATTAGACACGTAAATCGAAATCGAGATCTTAGCCACGTCGTCTTCATAAGATCTATAACCATGTTTCTTCCTCGAAACTACATGCCAATCATCGATACCCATGATAAACAGATGAGATGAGTTCTTTGGATTGAAGGGAGATCTTGTTTAATGGAGGCGAGGAGAAAAGGAAACGGAAATGGAGTCAATTTGGGGTTGATTTAAAAAGAGATTAGATTGAAGGGAAAACAAACAGATCTAAACCTTAAATCCCAAGATGAGAAGATCGCCTAACACGCTCGATATGGGCTTAATCAATGAATGATTGATCCCAATTTCAGGGGTTATAACGAATTCAAACACTAAGGATAAAAGGAGATTGATAATGAAGAATAGAGATGGTGGCTAGGGTTTCTAAGAGAGAGAAAGACATCCTAATCAAATTTGACTATTTGAAATGTATTAATATATGTTATTGATTATTTATAAAAATACTAGCATTGTACTTGAGACTTTGGGACTAAAAACTTGATAAGAGTTGTTTTGTAACATTGAAATTGGGACTGTTTGAAATCAGTGGGTTGTGAATGAATTCTGGAAATATTGGTATACTTTGTTGATTAGGAAAAAATATAGGGACCTAGGTCTATGTCTTAGGTCCGTTTTTCAGGGTGGATCAAGTCGTTTCGATACCGGATGGATTTTCTAGAAAATAAACGGCAAAGGTTGTCGGAAATTGCACACTGAATTTCATTTGACTATAACTCCAAAGTTTTGTATAGAATTCACAATTTTGGTAAAAAGAAAACAATTAGAGGACAGGCTAACTTAAATTTACCAAGTCGAATCGGCCCTAACAGATATACGGTTTAGGAGATATGATCGTTTTAGCAGGACTGTTGTAAACTGTGAAAAACGTAGCCTTAGTTCTTGTTAATAAATTGACATTTTGACCTCATTTTTATAGAAACCAAAGTGGTCAGACCCACATATTGAAAAAATAGACTCATTTACCTTTCCGTAGGCCTAAAAACCGAACTGAGACCATTTACAGATTATGAGTTATAAGCCCGTGAAGTTGGTTAAAACCAGAAATTTTGGACATCCCATATGATTTTGGGCTTATAAGTAATAAACTGGATATATGTTTTTGGGCTTATAATAATTAAGTTGGGTATTTTTTGTTTGGCTTATAAGAATTAAATTGGGTATTTGTTGTTGGGCTTATAAGTATGAAATTGGATATTTGTTTTTAGGCTTAATTATTTTATAAAAGTTAAAACTTTAAGTACAATGTTAAATTTTTATAAAAAGACTTTATAAAAATTAAATTATATTTATTTGCGAATATTTATAAATTCTAAGTCGAGTCGTTACTTTTAGGTTGCATCTAGGATTTTCTCGACATTCTCAAAGTTTATTCCGTTATCTTTTGTTGTATTGCATAAATGTGAGTTCATAGCCCCACTTTTACTTATTAATGTTTTATAAACTCCTTGGGGGAGATACATGTTATTTTTACATATGGACGCAAGTATGTTTTAACTGTATGCTTTTCCAGATATATCATTGTCTAAGTACCTTTTCTGACTTTAAGTTCCTTATATCATGTGCCGTTAATTACTTTTTGTGAAGTGAACGCAAATGCTGTGAATAGATCTATTGGGATTGACAATCCCTGTCCGGGTATGTAACATTTGTATACCATGTCAAACGGGCGCATTTAACATTTGAAATACTCGGGTGTTTGGCAGAACACCCAGTTTTGGGCCCAAACTTAAGTCGGGTTTTGTTGTGATTTTTAAGGTTTCGGTGTCATGAGCTTAGTGCAATAATAAATGCTTTTGACTTTTGGATGTTTTTCACTAGTTTACTATAACAAAAATCTTATGGTTCACTGTTTTACTTATAAAACCTATGAATTTCACTCAACATTATTTGTTGATGTTTTATTAGTATATTTATCTCAGGTCCTTAGGGTGTTGTCTTGGAAGAAAGTCGCACGGCATATTTTGAAGACTCTGCATATCATTACCATTCGATAGTTTTCTTTTAAAAACATTATGAAATGTTTAAAAATGTTGGGACCTTGTATTTTTATAAACTCTGATGTTTTATTATATATCGAATGTGTAATTTTTCAAAACGTCTTAATTAGAGGTCGTTTCTATAACTTTTACTATGTGCTATGAAGTAGCACCCATGGTACCTATTCGAAATTGGGGATGTTACACATTCACTCTTGGTTCCACCGAGGCAGTTGATAATGCTAACATCTTGCAGTCTTGCAATAGTTTGCTTCGATTACATATATAATCCATCCACTAATCTATTTAAAATGCTTCCGCAACCAGATTACGCGTACGATGATTACAAGTTGAAGGAAAATCTATTTGCATAAAGTTTTTATATGAGCATAAGATATATTAGAACAGGTTTATGCTGATGCACACTTGATAAATAGTTAAATTGATATACTTAGTAAAAATGGTGACCGCATGGTCAGAAAATAAATTGGTCGTTTTAAGACTAAGTAAGCACGTCCATGAATAGAATAAACATCCATTTTTGCAATTGGTTTGATTCTTCGTGTAAAATTTTAAATGAACATTGATTTAGGAAATTCTTATTGTATCAAAGAATTTAGTAACAAATTATATAATGGATATTTAATATAGACCCACCAAAATTATTGTTATGTGGTTAAGTATTCTTCACAGGTATTATATTAATAACAGGTTCTCGTAGGCTGAATATGCTTAAGGTTTAGATCAACGGTGAAACCTTGATTTTGTGCACCGTTTTTGGGTGCCGACTGCCATCCCAAGGACCTATAACCTTTGGCAAGAACTGGATTCAACCCATGACCTATTTTCACAAAGCCCTACCTTACGCGCTTGTTGCGCGCGGGAGCGATGCCAATGGGGTTATGCCCCAATAATGGCGAATATGTTTACTAATAAGCTTTGTTCATGTATTTATCGGTTTCAAATGAATAATCAAAAGCACGTCCTAAACCTCTTAGATGCGGAGAATTATCAAGTAGATCTAAAAGCAAACACGATTGGTTTCTAGTTATAAACCTCCTAGATGACAAGAAAGAAATGGATAGATAGAATCGAGATGGACGTTAGACACAGCAAAAACCACCATAATATTCTAAGAAAAATTAGTTGATCAAGAAGCAACTGTTATGCAGGCAATCAGAGTTGAAATTAGGGTTTTGTTGCGGATTGTCAGACAAAATTTACAGATATAAACAAATCAATATCTATTTATTAAATATAGTATTGTTGTTGGAAAAATATAATCCCATTAATCTTTGTTTTAGATAAATCCTGCAGCATGTCTGCACATTTTAAAGGATGGGTCAAAAGCCCACAAAACTGACCCGAAACCCATTAGGTTTAGACAAACGGTTATAAGTGAAAAGGTACGTTGGTTGGTTTCTTAAAAACCATCACGCCTCTTCACAGACTACACAAGACCGATTCAAGTATATATTATAGCATTAGATTCTGTAGACAAATCATCCTTCAGGTATATAATATCAGAATTATTAAAGGTATCAAACCATCTTCTTTGTCTTTTATTTTGGATAATGATGTTTAATCATGATCGTAGTTTGTCTACTAGATCTGGAGGTATCTACAAAACCTGTGTAAACCAAATTCCCCAGATTATCAACAATTGTATCATTGTATCAAGTTAGAAACCAATACATTGATTCTAATTTACTCAAAACCATCAGATAGCATATGTGCACAACTCAAACAAGAATTTAAAATTGGCAAATTCTTAATCCAACAATTGTAAACTAAAGAAAAAGGGACTGATAAAAATTACAGATGGAACTTGTTTGTAAGAGATTGAGAAATCGCATGAATGTTGAATCTTGAATTGGCCTTATGTAGTTTGTCACCTTGCACATGCTTAAATCCGGTCATGATTAAAATATTTCATGTAAGAGTAAATTACATTATGGGTTAATGGTTAAAATATTTCACAATAACTACTTGGTTTATGAAAACCATGGCCATTGATGCAATTCTATACAACTATGTTGCAAATAAACTACGAAGTGAATTAGCATAATGTTATGCGATTATATACTTGCTTTGGCAGAAACTTAGCCAAATGACTCGTTTTGATTACGTATATAATCCATCCACTAATCTATTTAAAATGCTTCCGCAACCAGATTACGCGTACGATGATTCAAATTTTTATAGATGTGCTGGATTGAGATTGTCATTTGATCCTACAAAAGCACCTTACTACAAAGTGGTGCGTGCTGGAAGCAACTCTTCTAAGATTGTTATGAAAAATTACTCTTCAAAGACAAGCAATTGGAGCCTGTGCACTGAGCGGTTTAACTTCTTATTTTTTGTACATTTTGATAATGCAATCTATTGGGATAATGCCTTGCATTGGCTTGAAACTGAGAATAGGTAGCTTACGCATTTGAGATTAAATATTGAAGACCATGAACATCCAATTATAACAACCATACAAATCCCTCAGGGCTTGCAACAGGGAAAAAAACTTCTTCGAGTCTTATGACAATATGCTTCCAATGATAATAACAATACAAATACATAACATGTTGCATATGGAGGGGAATTTGTTCAAGTCACGTGGGTGTTTTCTTCTTGTTCGTAGAGATTATATTGGCTCGAACTAATTTACTATCTATGAGATGAGGAAAGGGTGTTCTATGTGGTCGATTAAGTACATTGCTGAGATACTGATGACTTTATAAGTCCACTTCCTGAAGGTTGGTCAATTCGGTCGATTGTTTGGAGCACTGTTTTGGGAGAAAGAAAAGATAATTCTTTTTTGGTCATCAATTTATCTGGAAAGGTTGTAGAATACAACCTAATATCAAAGACTCCGCGTGAGATGTTTATGAATTCATTCCGTCATCTACAAGTGTTTGATTATATTTCATTGTATCGTGTTTCTTTGAATTTGTTGTTAGAATTGCTGACACTAAGGTATTTGGGGACTATCCAAAGCCTCTTCCATATTTGTTTCGTATGGTATAATTTTGCACGATGAAGTAATTTGTTGTAATCGGTTTGAAATTTTAAAGTTAATTTGATTAATACTTGTTATCAAAGATGATATACCCAAACAAAATACACACTATATTCATATTAATTCAAGGTTCACAACCATAATCACTTAATTGTAAATGGCGGGAAAAATAATTAAACCGAGAGAAAAGACACCTCAGGGACCAATCTTGCAATCGAAAAAAGACAAAAAAATGAACAGTAAATGTTATCGTATTAACAAAGTAGTCATGGACCAACGACGCAATAAATGTATAATGTGAAAATACGATTGTGCCCTTTAGGTATAACGGGGCTGCAGGGACCAAACGGGCAACAACGGTGCCAAAAAAAGACCCCGCATGAGAGTCCTCGTTATCAAGGGACCAAACGGGCAAACGGGATTGAGTACATGGACTAACGATGTAATTTACCCTATTTATTATTATCCCATACAATAGTACTAGTTCATTGATAGTAACAAATAATATACTCAAAATAGCTTGCTCATCGGGCGGTCATGCAACTAGTTTTATATGTGAAAGATTTATTTGGATATATGTGTTATTAAATACAATACAGAGAGTTATAAGACCAATCAGGTGAAAGTTACTAGTTAAAGGATTCATAACATGAAAGATTTATTTGGATATATATGATAAATTTGGAGCTTAAAATCCCTAAAAAGGGAATTAGGCACTCGAAACTTATCAAGTGTGATTGTGTTTACCGTTCATAACAATCGAATCAGCTTTAATTTGTAAAAGTAAAACAATATAATATTTAATATGTTACATTAACAAAACTTGGGTCCAACACGGACAAACTATAATCAAAGTTTTTTCAAGAAACATGCTGCTTATTAACATTCAAGAGAAGCGGCCAATAAGAACAAAGCGGACTATTTTCTTGGAAACATATGTTGGGGAGCGTTAGGTGAGCACCGACTAGTCAACCATGGAAAAAGTTCCTTTTAGTCGAAAAGCGTATCCCAGCGTTGGCAACAACAACAACAACAAAAAGCTTATTTAGTTTTTTCTAAATGAAAATATATTTGAAAGAAAATACACAACATACTAGCTAGACATGAGCAAGCTCACCTTTTGTTGCGTCTTAAGAGGAGTAGATTTACCTTTGAGAGCCGCCCTCATTTCTTCGTAGTCCATTTTACACCAACAATCCCAATTCAAAGACCCACAACTGGTGCATGTATTTGATGCCCGCCATGCTTTCTCTTCCTTCATTGACCGCATATATAAACTCCTCATCGCATCGTTTAGCTGATTTCGTAAACCAAAAAAGATTAATATAAATAACATGAGAAAACAACATACCGAAAGAAAACAAAAAGGTAAAATTAATCATACCATTATGATGCCAAAGATTAGCTGGGGTAAAACCTGGCATCGAGAGTAATATGGACTGCGCCCTGCGGGTTTCTTCTAATCTTTCTTCTAACTCTGCAAGCAATTCACCCATTTATACATATTATTTTTATCCATGAGAAAAGTAATAAATAAATTATTAACGACAACTAGACACACTAATAAAGATACAATAAGTAAAAAAAAATAAGTCGGTATTTGAAATTAACAATCATTAGAAGGTAAATAAAAATATATATTGAAGAAGCAAAACGTATTGAAAAAAGCTGAAAGAAGGTAAAAAGAAAACGTACCGTCACCACCAAGATTCTTCATTTGCTTGTGATGATTAGACAGTGACGGCTTTCAAAGGTAATTTGGTACGGCATGTAGAATTGAAGGAAAAAAGAATCAATTCCAGCAATTTTTTTCAAGAATTTCTACAATTAGCCTACAAATTTGTGATGATATATGTGTACCCGCTTGTAATCATTTCTTAATATGACAAGTTGAAGGAAAATCTATTTGCATAAAGTTTTTATATGAGCATAAGATATATTAGAACAGGTTTATGCTGATGCACACTTGATAAATAGTTAAATTGATATACTTAGTAAAAATGGTGACCGCATGGTCAGAAAATAAATTGGTCGTTTTAAGACTAAGTAAGCACGTCCATGAATAGAATAAACATCCATTTTTGCAATTGGTTTGATTCTTCCTGTAAAATTTTAAATGAACATTGATTTAGGAAATTCTTATTGTATCAAAGAATTTAGTAACAAATTATATAATGGATAATCTAGATACCAAAATTATTGTATATGCTGGTTAAAGTATTCTTCACAGGTTATTATTATTACAGGTTCTCATAGGCTGAATATGCTTAAGGTTTAGATCAACGGTGAAACCTTGATTTTGTGCACCGTTTTTGGGTGCCGACTGCCATCCCAAGGACCTATAACCTTTGGCAAGAACTGGATTCAACCCATGACCTATTTTCACAAAGCCCTACCTTACGCGCTTGTTGCGCGCGGGAGCGATGCCAATGGGGTTATGCCCCAATAATGGCGAATATGTTTACTAATAAGCTTTGTTCATGTATTTATCGGTTTCAAATGAATAATCAAAAGCACGTCCTAAACCTCTTAGATGCGGAGAATTATCAAGTAGATCTAAAAGCAAACACGATTGGTTTCTAGTTATAAACCTCCTAGATGACAAGAAAGAAATGGATAGATAGAATCGAGATGGACGTTAGACACAGCAAAAACCACCATAATATTCTAAGAAAAATTAGTTGATCAAGAAGCAACTGTTATGCAGGCAATCAGAGTTGAAATTAGGGTTTTGTTGCGGATTGTCAGACAAAATTTACGGATATAAACAAATCAATATCTATTTATTAAATATAGTATTGTTGTTGGAAAAATATAATCCCATTAATCTTTGTTTTAGATAAATCCTGCAGCATGTCTGCACATTTTAAAGGATGGGTCAAAAGCCCACAAAACTGACCCGAAACCCATTAGGTTTAGACAAACGGTTATAAGTGAAAAGGTACGTTGGTTGGTTTCTTAAAAACCATCACGCCTCTTCACAGAAACACACACCGATTCAATGTATATATATAGCATAGATTCTGTAAACAAATCATCCCTTCAGATTATAATATCAGAATTATTAAAAGGATCAACCCATCTTCTTTGCTCTTTTATTCTTGTATAATGATGTTTATCATGATGTAGTTTGATCATACAAGATCCTGGAAGGTATCTACAAAACCTGTGTAAACCAAATTCCCCAGATTATCAACAATTGTATCATTGTATCAAGTTAGAAACCAATACATTGATTCTAATTTACTCAAAACCATCAGATAGCATATGTGCACAACTCAAACAAGAATTTAAAATTGGCAAATTCTTAATCCAACAATTGTAAACTAAAGAAAAAGGGACTGATAAAAATTACAGATGGAACTTGTTTGTAAGAGATTGAGAAATCGCATGAATGTTGAATCTTGAATTGGCCTTATGTAGTTTGTCACTTTGCACATGCTTAAATCCGGTCATGATTAAAATATTTCATGTAAGAGTAAATTACATTATGGGTTAATGGTTAAAATATTTCACAATAACTACTTGGTTTATGAAAACCATGGCCATTGATGCAATTCTATACAACTATGTTGCAAATAAACTACGAAGTGAATTAGCATAATGTTATGCGATTATATACTTGCTTTGGCAGAAACTTAGCCAAATGATTTGTTTAGTTTGCATATATAGGCATAAGCTTAAGCTTGAGTTGGTGAGACTATCGCTTGGCTATAAGCTAATGATAATTATTTGTTCGTATCTTAAGCAAACAACATTAATTATCTTCATAAACCCCATTTTGCTTGGTAAATTGTGTAACCGACAAATATGCACGGACAAATATGCATAAGCTTAAGCTTGAGTTTGCATTATAGCTGCAAGAGGAACCAACTGCAACCGACAAATATGCACGGAAAGTCAACAACTGACAGTAACAACGAAGCATTCTACTCGGAAGGAACTTTCACCCCAGTAGCCGAAATAATTTTTTGCACTTTTGTAGACACCGGTGACACAAACAAGCGATATGATCTTTCATAAGCTTGTGAAGGTATCGGGTTTTGATTTTGATTTTGATTTATATAGTTGCGTGATTAATTTATCTTTCATCATAGTCACACCAACAATCAGGTAAACTGGCGAGGACTTTTTACAGCCTTTACCGACAACATGTCTTAGCTATCCATCCTTACCGACGACATGTCCTCCCCTTTTTGTTGTCGGTAAAGCCTTGTAGCTAATTACATTGGCTACCCTTTACCCACTACAACATTTACCACTATCCCCAGCGACAAATCCACGCCTTCCCGGGCGACTTGTCGCTGGGGATAACAATCCGGGGCGACATGTCGCCCGAGATAATTTGAAGGGGAAAGCTCGCCAGAGATACTTTCGCGGGCGACATTCCTGAGCGACATGGCCGGGCCCACATAGTTTCAGTCAAACTAGTAAGTGCCACGGTGGATGATTTTCACCGGGAAAATAATCTCATAAAAAAACTAATTACTTGATTAATTAGTTAATTGCACATAATCCCGGGCGACATGTCGCCCGGGAAACTTTTTTCTTATAAGTTGACTTCTCAACTGATAAATAGCTTTTGTCGTTTAGTGTTGAGTAACCCGGGCGACATGTCGCCCGGGATAAGTCTGAGTTTTTTTTGCAGGCTGTTTCAGATTTTTTTCCGGAATTTTTTCAGAAAAAATCTACCAAACATCAAACTTGTATAAACCAATATAGACTCCATCCAAATACATCACAACTTGTACCAAAACACAATATAATATAACGGATCAACGCATTTGATATAATAAACACTACAAAAAAAAGGGCTTTTAGTGACACAATTTTTAATGACACAAAAAAAAAACTGTAAGTGAAAATACATGTTTACTTACACATTTCAAAAAAGTAAAAGCGAAAGTCTAGTTTCACCCACACTTTTTAAAAAGTGTAAGAAAAAGTCTTCTTTTTACCCACACTTTTTAAAAAGTGTAAGAAAAAGTCTAAGTTTTACCAACACTTTTTAAGAAGTGTAAGCAAAAATCTAGTTTTACCCACACTTTTTAAAAAGTGTAAGAAAAAGTCTAAGTTTTAGCAACACTTTTTGAGAAGTGTAAGCAAAAGTTTAATTTTTACCCACATTTTAAAAAAAGTGTTAGCAAAAGTCTAATTTATACACACACTTTACAAAGAGTGTGAGTAAAATTGTAGTTTTACTCACACATTTTGAAAAGTGTAAGTAATAGTCTTAATTTTGCCCACACATTTTTAAGAGTGGGTGAAAGTTTAACTTGTATCTAAATCTAATCGCGGTCCAAAAACCGATTTGGTCTAAAACATGGGACCGCGGGCCGGAAGAAAACCGATTTCGTCCAAAATACGAGACCGATGTCCGTGTTTTCGGGTTGGACCGGCCCGGTTTGGTTCGTCGGACCGACCCGGCCTGGTCCAACAAAGCATAAGACCGAATCAGGCTGGATCGAACCGAATTCTGAATATGAGAAAAATAAATAAATAAATGGGTCAATAAGTTTAATAGATATTTATAAAAAAAGTAAACGGGTCAGGTCGATCCGGCGCATTAAATACAACCGGATCGACCCGGGCATTAAAGACAACCCGAGTTTACATGCCCGTGCCTTTTAATAAGTATAAAGTTTAATAAATATTTTAAAAAAAGTAAACGGGTCGAGTCGGGTCAAACTGACGCATTAAATGCAACTGAGTCGGTTCGGGCATTAAATGCAAGCCGAGCAACCCAGTTCTGCCTTTTAATAAATATAATAATAATAATATTTATGTAAAATCTGTCGTAAAACTATCAATAATTTAAATCCATTTTAGAATATATTTAATAAGTGAATAAAAAACTAAAAACTAAATAAATTAACTTTTTAACAAAATGTAGTAGAATGTATGGTCAAAGGGGAAAGTTAAAAAACTTTATTACTCCCCTTTTCATAAACACTTTCCCCTTCTCATTGTCACTCTCACACTCACTAAATCCCGGAACAAGATCGTCACCCAATTCGTTAGGGTTTAATCGAAGCTCACTTTAGGTTTAATCGAAGCTCACTGTAGATCGTCACTCAATTCGGTAGATTTTAATTTTAATTTTGTCTAATTTTAATTTTAATTAATAATGATGAAATTAGTTATTAATTGTTGTCGATTTGATTTTAATTGTTATTTTTAGGTTTTAATTGACGAAATTAGTTTCTAATCTGTTAATGCGATGTTGAGATTAGGTTGATGTGATTTTGATTTTACGACGAAAGTCGTTCTAGGCAGTTTTGATTGATGAATTCAGTTTCAATTGGTTGATTTTAGGTTAATAGTATGAGATTAATTATTATTTGATGTATATATAACTGTTATGATAATTGACAGGTATAGTTAAATCATGATGTTTCAATTTGTTTTTTAGTTGACGTGAATGTGATATTAGTTATTATTGGCGATACATATAGATAATGTTAGTTTGTGCTTGATTCGGATTATAACTGTTGTATATTATTTTGTATGTGGTTTTCATATTGTATTGTTGTTTTTAATTTGCTCAAACGTCTCCTATGAATATAAATTGTAGCAACATTTATAGGTATAGATTGTGCGTAGAACGATAAATATGTTAGTTGATGTGATGCACATTGAAAAGAATTTATGCGATAACATCACCGGTACTTCGTTGGGTGTTTTAGATTGTAGTAAGATTTAATGAAGTGACTAAGAGGTTGTCTTTGATTCGGTCAACACCTTGCTTGTTTGATAACAATAAATAGTCCGCTGACTTATTCCCTATTGTTATGTATGATTTTACACGGGATTGGATGCAAAACCATTCACTACACTATATCCCTTCTTAATCTGTTGATTCTAGAATTTATATTGTTTGATACAGCCTTTTAGTTCATAAAAAAATTGTCATGGTTGCCATCCACGTTAATCTAACCAATTTGTCATGTTACTTTTAGTTATGTTACTAACCGCTTTTGGTATATTTGAGCAGAATGGGAAAAAGAATAAGCATATTGTACAGAAGAACTTGTAAAGCTAGTTGAATCCACAAATCAGGGCCAAGACACCTCATGTGAGCCAAGTCATGCACTTATTGACAATGTTCCACATCAAGGTATTTTACAACCATTTTGAATTACATTAGTTATGCATACGATGTTTGATATTTAGAATCTTTATGATGATTAGATAAGCTTTACAAGAATGGTTTTGTTATGAAACACGAAGTATTTGACGAAAACAAGAAAGTCGGCTTACATGGATAATAAAAGTAGACCACCTTATGTTAGCCTCTCTTTTTCAATATACTAGGTGTGCATAAAAGTTCAGATATGTAACGAACACGAAAGAGATAAAAATGCTTGTACATCTTTATTGTTTATACTGTGTATTCTTGCTGTTACAGTTTGACACTGATACGACTCTGCTCCTGGTGTTTGTTGCAATAATTTAGTGCAGTGATTGTATCACCTATTACTCAGTAAAAATTTAGTAACTGCATATCAATTTGGAAATAGAAAACTATGCTGAATGATCTAAATTAGTATGAGTTCTTTCTCTTCAGCTATGTTGCACCAGAGTACGCATGCACATGCATGCTAACTGATAAGAGTAATGTATATAGCTTTGGAATAATTATCATGGAACTAATTACAGGGAGAAATCCAGTTGATTATGGTCGACCACAAGGAGAGGTTAGTATCAGTCCTGAAACACATTAATAACCTTTCTGATTTATAGTTTGTTCTCTGTCCAAACAATTATGAAGCAAATGCATAATTACAGGTGAACTTAGTGGCCCGAGATGCCATCTTCAAAAGCTTTAAAACGTCTACTCTTGGTGGATCTTTGGTGTGTAGATCCAGATGCCCAAAAAAGGCTGAAAATGGGCCACGTACTTCACATGCTTGAAGCAGATGATTGCTGTTTCCCACAGTAAGCATTATTGTTCCAATATGTAGCTTCAACTTGAATGCAATCAGGCTATCCGCGGGTACCTTTTAATAGTCACTTGTAGAAATTATAATAGGTGCAAGATGTTTGTTATTTGTTACTGCCAACATCACATTGTCTGATCTTGCATACCCTGGTAATATGATTAGATGTACGAGGTAGAGTGGTACATCATGCTTGATTTGATTTGCCTGATTCTAGGTTTAAGATTACATCTTTCGAGTGCGCCGATTCCAGTTGTTATAGTTAATGAATACAATAATTCTGTTTGGTCTTATCAATAGTATGTGAAATGGAGTAGGAATGTTGATCTCATTAAGGGGCTAGTAAGCCTGTAAATGCAGTCCTCAGATCTCTTTAATGGAATGTATGTGTCGCATATGGTAAAGTTATTGATGTCTACATCTCGGTAAAGATATCCAAAGCAGGTAAAAGATTTGCTTTCGTTCGTTTTTTAAAGGCGGATAACTTGGACCGTTTGGTCTATAACCTATGTACTATTTTGGATTGGTCGTGTTCGTTTACATGCCAATACTTTTAGGTTCCAAAAGGAACCCAGGAACTACATTTCTCAACCTAAGAAGGTGAATAAGGGAATTGTTAAAAACTCATTTGCTACTGTTCTGAAAATAGGTAAAATTAACACTACCATACAAGCTGAGCCATCCCCAGCCATTGTTCTTGATGACTCGTGTCTTATGGAATGAGATTTTTCTTGTTCTTTAATGGGAAAAATAAAAGATGTCAATGCGTTATCAAACCTTTATTTAATCCTTGCAAATGAAGGCTTTGAGAATGTTAAACTCACGTATTTGGGTGGTTTCTGGCTTTTTTTTAGACATTGATTCTTTGGCATCTAAAGAGAAGATTCGCAAGTCTGATGTTTTTGCTTCATGTTCAAGAAGTAATTCCTGCTAGCAATTAATTTGTGAGCAAAGATAGAATAGTCTGGGTCTCTATTGAAGGGTTGCCAATTAAAACATTGACTCGCAATACGTCTGCCAAAATAATCTCACCATGGGGTGAACTTATTGATGTGGAAGATCCTGATAACATGTCATTTACGTATAGGAAGCTGTGTCTGAAAACTAAACTTAATGTGATAATAAACAACATGATTAAAGCATCGTTAAAGGGCATGTATTTTGGATTTGTGTTAAAGAACTTGAACCATGGACACCTGATTTCAGTGAGGAATTAGGAGATAGTTCTTCGTCAGATGAAGAATATGAAGATGATGAAGAAGAGCAAAAAAGCGAAAATAAAGAGAATAACTTTGCGTTAAGCAAAGAAATTGATATTGCTAATGTCTTTGAAATCGAGTTGCTTGCATGTGAATGACCTTGAGTATGAGAAACCTGATACAACTAGCGGCGCACACTAAAAAGTCAGAAGATCCCTTTGGGATTTATAAAATTTTGAAAAAGAACAAAGACAAGGAAGAGTCAAAGGGTAAAGATCCATATTTTCCTCCAGGTTTTACACCTGAAGTTGTTCATGAAAATGTTGTGGAAGACAGTATTGAAAGTTTCAAGTGATAAAAGTAGGACCAATCATGTTTTAAAGATTAAACCAGGAGGTTCAATACTAGAAGTGCTGAGAATTGAATGAGGTAGGTCCAAAATGGGATATAATATGGACGGGTGTATGGAGACACTTATGCAGCCATTGAAGGTTATTTCACGGAGCCGGACACATAATTAGAAGAATTTTTTATCTTTAACAATACCGGCTCAGCCAACTGTAGAAATAAAGGATCCAGTATTAGACCCAAAAAAACCCCACGTAACATAGTTGCTATCCAAGAACACTACCCAGGATAACAATGGATCTTTTTTATACTTAAGGAGTTGAGTGAGACTTTAGTCTTACGATTCTGCTTTCCGACTTTTTTTTTATATTGGGTTCTATGGCGGTATCTGTGAAACTGCGACCTGCGTTGTTTATTACTGATAATGAACAACCTTCATTGATTCCTAAAGGGCCTAATAAGACGGTCCATGAGTCCTACATCCACCGCAACATATTATCTCTATTTATGCCCCCACAAAGACTTAGCAGAAACGAGACTTCTATAGGATTATACTCGACACATGATTGATACTTAGGATGGTGAGTGTGTGCTTTTGGGAGATTTTAATGATGTTCGCTCGGAACAAGAATGATTTGGTAATGTTTTTAACACGCATAGTGCCAATGCATTCAACAATTTTATTACTATGGCGGGTTTGGTTGACCTTCCCCTTTAAGGTTATTCATATACTTGGACTTATAAATCTGCTTCTAAAATGAGTAAATTGGACAGATTTCTTATTACAGATGGTCTTCTATCACTTTTCCTTCCCTTTCTGCTTTATGTCTTGATAGGCACTTATCATATCATAGGCCTATCCTTATGCGTGAATTGGATGTTGACTATGGGCCAACTCTATTTTGAATATACCACACTTGGGTTTTTAAGGCTGGTTTTGATAAATTAGTTCATGATACGTAGAAGAATTCGGTTTTCATGGAATTGAATAGCATCATCAATTTTCAACCACCACCTCACAAACATGACGTGGCCCATCCTGCTCATCCGTCACAACGTGTGGATCACTAACCATGACTCAACAAAAATATTAAACAAGGTAAGCATGGTATCTGTATCACTTTATTAATTGTTTCTATCAAGTCTTGTTTATGCCATTTTTATCAACTCTTAACTAATTCATTTTGCAAGAAGAGGAAACAGGACTGTTCGTTTTCAAACTTCTTTTTGAAGATTACCAATTCACCAAATTTAGGGTGTACGTTACCCCGACGACCAAAAATAATGGAGTATGTTTTCTCATTTCCTTTTAATATTACGGTTCTTAACTATATTTATGTGTGATTTAACTATTTATGTAGCCTTATAAGAAACTTACAAAGAGAAGCTATTGATAAAGCACGGTTCAGATAAGTGTCTTCATCCAGTTGGTTATATAGATTTATGGCTCCATTATAGTAGGGGGAAAGTAAAGGGAAGAACGTTTGGTACTAATTCGTTGTTGGATCCATATTTTTTGTTGACGGGTATGCCTTCGACACCATCTACATGCAGGTGAGGGTTCAACATCTGAGGTTTGTTTATATTAGCCTTTGTTATATAAAGTAAAGTGCTGGCTAAAATAAGTGTTAATAGGGATGTAACTTTGTATACATTCGTCGCATAAAATTGGGGATTTATGAGTATTTAAATGAGGTTATTTAAGGTTGAAACTGATCGTACAGCTATAATATAAATAAAAATGGGACCGTTTTGAAGTTACCCTTCGTTGTTTTAGGACGAAGCAGATCTTGTGTTGTTGTTTCTCGTAGAAATTGATACTATAGTTGAAATATAACTAAACGTTAAATGTATTACCGCTACTACAAAATGAAACTAAAGCAACACCAATAAAGTGTTGTATTATGTCGTTAAAATGTTGCATTATGACTAGTGCGACACTTTTGCTAGTTTTGCTTTATATGTAACGTTGCCTTAGGTATAATCAACACTTTATATTGGAATATGCAACATTTTCAGAAAGTGTTGCTCATGTTAAGCAAGCGTAATACTTTGCAATGCAACACTTTTTTTTGGGTAAAGGGTTTATCCCGGTAAATATATTAACTAAAAGAGTTAAGTACAAATAGAATGTGGCTGAAGTACCACATTAACCTCAAGCTAAAAAGCTTGATAAACTAGTGTTTATGACATGCCATAAACACGAACTAAGCATGAACGAAACAAACACAATACTTTTTGCACTAAAATGCAACACTTTTTCATTTAGCACCACTAAATGAAAAACAATATAATCTATACCTGGCATTTTTTTGCTAAAAGCAAAGCTTGAAAATAGGTACTTCCAGCAAGTTAGAAGGTTTCTGGTAAGTTTGACCACCGTTGATCGCTGTTGACCACGGTTGACCTATTTGTTTAACCCACTTACATAAATCGGCAAGGTCGGTGGCCTTGTAGCGCCTAGGCGGTGATTAATCAGCCTTGTAGACCTTTTTTTGCAACACTGGCCATAAGTAAAAATAAGGAAAATGGGCATGTTTGTCTTGTCATTGAAGAATAAATAAAAGAAATTGATAATACAGGTTGAATCAAATCATGAATTAAGTTATGACAGTCGTAACAAGTCTAAGTCATTAGTTTTCCTTCCTTTTAGATCCCAACATAACCAATAGTATAATAGATCGAATGAAAATTAACAGCGTAAGTATATGTACATATATAAAAAGATAGGCAGGTTGGGTATGCTGTCAAAATGAGTTCAGGTCTAATGGGTCATATTGTGTTTTGTCGAGGGCGAACCAGCTTATTCTGTTAATTTATATCTTTAGCATTTCATACATTACTGATATTATACAGAGTATTTAATATCTCAACGTAAATGACCCGAACCCGATAAGGGTTATCGTGTCGGGTTAAATCGGGTTAGTAAATCTTGTCGGGTTGTTTTAACCCGACCCCAAAACCCGACAAAGTCATCGGGTCGGGTTAGGGTTATATAATTAATGTTATCGGGTTATCAGGTCAACCCGATAAGACCCGAATACCAATATATAATTTTTTAAATAATAATTTAAAAAGCCATTAGTTCATTGCAGTATCATTGAATACAATAGCAAAATGTGATTCATAGGCACATTGACAAATATATTTATGTGTATATAAATATATAAGGCTGTGTGTAAATGGATTAATAAGATTTAGTTGCGGTGTTTAGATTTATATGAAGTTGAGAAGGTTCCCATGCAATATATTACGTTATGTTTCCTATTTCTATTTTGCGTATATTCTTATTAATTAGTCATACGAACGCTTAGAATCTATTTCAAGCTTTTTTTGCTAAACTATGCATGCAATAAGATCAACATAACTTTGCTTACCTCAATCTATGTTGATACACATCTGTGAGATAAAGGCTTCTTTTTACATGGAAAGAGTTACCGATTCATGTAAGTTTGTTTACAGGGCATGTTTCGGGCATGTGCAAGCTGATTTGTAGCCGATTGTCTTTGATTTTTCAAGTCACTAATTCTTTAAGCCAATATAATAGATAGTAACCTGTTGATATATGTTATTATTCATGTGTTTTTATGTTAATTAATATTAAGCAAATCTTAGGTAACATAGATAACTTCACAAGCTTTGTTGCGAAAGCAAGTTTCCAGTGTACATTTGGGATAAAGTTGGAATTCAGAAGGCATTTCCAGATAGTAGGAGTGTGCTTTCAAGTAGGCAGCGTATGTTAATTCACCATTTAATTCCAGGAACAATGACATTGTTTGCAATTCATGTTTTGAGTGAAAGACGATATCTTATATTACTTTTGTAGCTAATTTTTCCACTATTACGGATCATTAATGCCATTTAGTGCGATTGGTAATGGAAATGCTAGTGAGAGTAAAGCAATAAATAGCTTCGAGAGGCTAGATGATGTGCCACTGATGTGTATATTGTCATTATAACGAGTTTTATATTGCACGTAGACCGTCCAGATGCACCGCACCTTCAAGTTCCAATGAACATTCATTTTTATTTTTATTTTTCGAAGATTGAGAGGTATACATTGAACGTCCATTTTTATTTTTTGACATACGCTTTACTATACACTAATGTTCCGCGGAGAGGAGCAGTATTTTTTAGGCGGTGAAATGCAAATACGAAGGAACTGTTATTAGCCCATTATTAGCTGCTCAATTGTAGTATCACCCGATAACCAGAATCACCCGACATAACCCGACCCGAATACCACCCGAACCCGACGGGTTACGGGTGAGATTTTATTTAAATCACAAAAAACCAGACCGATAACTCGACCGATAAACCACTACCAGTAACCAAGGTTTGCCAAATCGCGAATCGTTAGCCGGTCGGTCGACCTCCATGTAGCTTGTAATCTGTCTAGGCGCGATTAATTGGTGATTAATAGGATTGCCATTTTTGGCATGTTTTCAGTATTCTGGGAGTTTTGTGTAATTTCGGCAAGACTTACCTTACAACCAATTTATTCTAGGATATAAACAACTACGATAAGTGATTAAAACATGTTTACGGTGAGTTTTGTGCATTTTAAGCAAGATTTGCATGTTTCCAACAAGTTTGACCACCACTGACCATTTTTTACTGCCGTGAACCATGGTTGACTAATTGTTTGACCGATTAATCGTTAGCCGAGCGGTCGACCTCTCTGTAGCGCCTAGGCGGCGATTAATCGGCCTTTAAACCACATTTGTGAAAAGTGGACAATATGTTGTTTCCTACTTTTGAGCAGTCTCTCTTATAGGAGGTAAACAACGACTCTTGTTTGAGCTAGTTCTTACTTTTTAGAAGTTTATAGCATAAGGTCTAATGATTTTTTTTGTTGCAATGATTGGTTACTATTTAAATGATGTTATACATATCTAAAGGCGTTTTTTTAATTGAATATATAGGGTAATATTTTACTATTGGTAGTTATCGTTTAATTTCAAGATATGTAGAAAAACACTAATCTTATATCGTGTTCATGTATTGCAGGCTACATTGCTTTGACGTAGTTTAGCAAAAAAAAGTTGCACGTGGGAGCGGATGAAAACGCCCCCTATACATTTTTTACCATTAGATCCATCCATCGGGATCCATGTACTAAGGATTCTCCTCGCGGCGCATGTACCGCGTCAAGTCACCGGCAAAACTTTGTTTTGTCGTGGGGAAAGCACCAAACTGTTGTAGTGTCTCAACGAGAAATGGAATGACTAAGAATTCTTGCTTTGTCAGTAAGAAATATTGATATGTAGACTAACTCTTCTTATTCTCCATAATCATAATACCTTATTTTAAGCAGTTACTTGCTGAAAGATGGTCCTGTGGTCTGCCGGGTATAACTGGAAATTGGTCCATTATCTTTTTTTTTCCCGGATCCTCTCCCCATGGTTTTGACCCGTATCGGGTTTGGTCCCTTGGCCGATATTTCCGTTAGTTTGACCGTTAAGTGAGGGACCATTTCCGTTAAACCCGGCAGACCACATGGACCATTTATTCATGCATTTAACGGTCAAACTAACAGAAATATTGGTCAATTCCGTTAGTTTGACCGTTAAATGAAGGATCATTTCTGTTAAACCCAGCAGGCCACAAGGACCATTTAATCATTCATTTAACGGTCAAACTAACAGAAGATAGTTTAAAGGACAAACCGGAGTACGGGTGAAAACCCCAGGAGAGGATCCGAAGAATAAAAGTATATGAACCATTTTCGTTAAACCCGGCAGACCACAGGGACCATTTATGCAATTAACTCTTAATTTAATGAATAATGTAGTAACCATTATACATTTAATATATCATTTAAATTGTTTAACACGTATACAAAAGACTATATGGATTAATAATTTCATGTAAAAGTCATGGTTTTAAAAGGCGCGCCATGACGCCGCAAGGCATCGTAAAGGCGCGAGGCGTGACCTCCACGCTACGCAACAAAAAACAAAACCAAACAACACCATCAAAACACAAAAAAAAAAAAAAAAAAAACAAAAAACAACAAACAATTAGACCAAGAGGCTTGGCATGCGATGAAGAGTGGAAAAAGGTGATAAGGCGTGATAAATTGTGATGCGTAGATGCTTTTTTTAATTAAGTTTCGATAAAAATCGTTTTTTTATTATAAAAACAAAAAAGATTTACATGCAAAAATAATTTATTTACTTTATTTCCTTATGTATGATACATTTTGTAAACTCAATATATTTAAAATATGTAATAAATTTAAAAATATTATCATATTTTGTGCCGCTTTAAGTCACGCCTTAACTCGCAATGGCTTTTAAGGCGTGAGGCTTGGTCATGCCGTCACACCGCGCCTACGCATTTATGACCATGGTAAAAGTTAAAATCAAAATTCACAACAATAAGCATAAATAAAGAAGCGCGTTTATGTTCAAAAAAAAGAACCGCGTTTAAAAAACCTATCGCAAAAAAACTTACCGACTTAGCTTCCAAGTTGCGAAAAAAAACTAAAATTTGGAAACTTTCTGACACATTGAAAAAATTCGGGATTATACAATATTTATCCATAAATTGATTATACCAACTTCTTTCTTTAAATACAATCTGCCAATCTATCTATATAATTGATTCATGATCAAACATCGATCATCATCTTTCTTTAAAATACCTTAAATATTTAATTTTTCCAGAGTTTTCAACCCGGCCAACTAATGGAGGTGCCACACCAGAATGGACATTCGGGTGCTCGTAGGCTGCTATACAATTTATCAAAAATTTAAAGTCGAAAATGCGAGTTGACACCAAGTGATGTTTCTAAGTCTTTCTGGTTTATACCTAAGAAATTTGCTGAAAAGTATTTTCCCCAGACAGAAGTTGAGGTGATTCTTTCTTTTTATGATGTTGATAATATGTTGTGTAATTTTGGGTACTGTAAGAGGAAGGCTAGCAAGAGCTCTGTATTTACCCGCGGTTGGATCCAGTTTGTTAAGTCAAAAAACCTAATGGCAAAGGATAAGGTATGTTTTTACTATAATGAGGATTCAAGCTCTTTTGAGATTGAAACTGGTTTGCCTACAAGTAATATTGGAGCGCTTGTATGGGAACACAAGGAACGTACGTGGAATCAAAGAAAGATGAAGAGGATCAAAAGATGCAAACAACCAAAGGATTTACGCTCTTTGGTGTTCACATAATACCTTCATGACTGTTTTACTTTTACCAAATTAAGTTGTTTTTAGTATTTCTTTGGAACTATTCAATTCGTTTGTTTTTCGACTATTTTTACTTGTTCAATTCTGGTGTTTTTGACGTTTGATGTCGGTTTGATGAACGTAGCGAATTTTGCGATACCTATGGTCTTTTATTACTACATGTTATTTCTTCTCTATATTTGTTTATCTCTGCTTTTCACATTTTATCTACCAATATATATTTGTTTATCGTAGGCCTCAACCTTAAATAAACACGATCTTTGTCACAAACTCACAATTAGTGTTATGTACGTGTTGCATTAGATAACAACTAAATTTGCATATGTAATTCTATACATTCTCGTAAAACTTCTTTTTACTTCATATAACTTGGCATAATTGTTCATTAAGACTATGCCACTGACTTAAGATGTAATTAAGGGATGGCGGCCAAAGGTCATGGGATAAAGGCTCACAGCTAATGAATCTTGTGGTGCCACGCATCACTGTATGTATGAGAATGTTGCCTGTACATGATCTCTTATTTTTTATCGGTTGCTTATATGCATATATGGAAGTTGTATATTGAGCAAACATGCGGATTCTGTCATTTTTTAATGGCCAATTACCAACGATATTTTCATTTTGTGTGACACCACATGTTAGTGATGTAAGAGTATTGGTTTATGCATATATTCACGGGCAGCAGTTATATCACTACAAAAAAAAGGGCTTTTAGTGACACAATTTTTAATGACACATAAGAAAAAGTGTAAGTGAAAGTACATGTTTACTTACACATTTTAAAAAAGTGTAAGCAAAAGTCTAGTTTCACCCACACTTTTTAAAAAGTGTAAGAAAAAATCTTCTTTTTACCCACACTTTTTAAAAAGAGTAAGAAAAGTTACCAACACTTTTTAAGATGTGTAAGCAAAAGTCTAGTTTTACCTACACTTTTTAAAAAGTGTAAGAAAAAGTCTAAGTTTTACCAACACTTTTTGAGAAGTGTAAGCAAAAGTCCAATTTTTACCCACATTTTTAAAAAATTGTTAGCAAAAGTCTAATTTATATACACATTTTACAAAGAGTATGAGTAAAATTGTAGTTTTACTCACACTTTTTGAAAAGTGTAACACATTTTTAAGAGTGAGTCTAATCGCGGTCCAAAAACCGATTTGGTCTAAAACTGGACCGCGGCTGGAAGGAAAAACGCATTTCCGTCCCAAAATAACGGGTCCCGATGTCCCCCCGTGTTTTAGGGTTGGACCGGCCCGGTTCGGTTCGTCGGGCCGACCCGTCCTGGTCCAACAAAGCATAAGGGACCATGATAACCAAAGACTGAATATGGAAAATATATAAATAAACAGTCAGAATAAGTTTAATAGATAGTTGTAAAATAAGTGAACGGGTCGGTCGACCCGAGCAGTCAAAACAACCGGATCGACCCGGGCATTAAAGACAACCCGAGTATATACACGCCCGTGCCTTTTAATAAGTATAAAGTTTAATAAATAATTAAAAAAAGTAAACGGGTCGAGTCGGGTCAACCTGACGCATTAAATGCAACTGAGTCGATTCGGGCATTAAATGCAAGCCGAGCAACCCGAGTTCTGCCTTTTAATAAATATAATAATAATAATATTTATGTAAAATCATAATTTAAATCCATTTTAGAATATATTTAATAAGTGAATAAAAAACTAAAAACTAAATAAATTAACTTTTAAACAAAATGTAGTAGAATGTATGGTCAAAGAGCGACCCGATATTGACTCTCATTTTCACATCCGGTTGTAAAAAACTTTATTACTCCCCTTTTCATAAAAACACTTTCCCCTTTTCAACCCATTTTCCCCAAATTCGTTAGGGTTTAATCGAAGCTCACTTTAGATTTAATCGAAGCTCACTGTAGATCGTCACTCAATTCGGTAGATTTTTATTTTAATTTTGTCTAATTTTAATTTTAATTAATAATGATGAAATTAGTTATTAATTGTTGTCGATTTGATTTTAATTGTTATTT
>BQNB010049338.1:0-42083 GCA_026074375.1 Tanacetum coccineum
GAGTTTCTCTTTTCATTCATCTCCAATTTCAGTTTTAATTTGCTTAATTTTAGTTTATATGCTTAATATTGCTTGTTTGCTTATTCTCTTTGCTTGTTAGTGTTTAAATATCTCTTCTAGTGCTATTTAGTTATGTGTTTTCATCTGTTTTTGCTTAAGTAGTTATAGATCTTTAGTTATCAATTTCTGTCATAAAAACTCATAAAATCCAAAAAACATTAGTTTAATTAGTTAAGATCTTAGATTAAAGCTTATTCAGTTGTTTAATCATAATTATTAAGTTTGTTTTTAGCTAGTTTTTATCTGGTATTTAGCACTTGTTCACTAGATTTCTTTTAAAAAGCTCTTCTCAAATCTGTCATAATGGTTAAGTAGTGTTTGGTTTAGTGCAATCTCAAATTTGCACTAACAGTACTAACCATACGTTAGTACTGCTGTGTTCTCAGCCTCATTTAGAACCAGTAATTTTATGATTTAGCTTATCAAATTCAGTAGGATTTAAGTTTTAATATAGCTTAATATAGTTTAAATTTTAAAAGCTCATTGTCTTAGCTTATTTTTGCTGTCAAAAAGTTAAAAAACTCCAAAAACAGTACTTAGAGTGTGAAAGTACTGCTGAATTTTTTACACTAGCAGTACTAACCTAAGTTAGTACTGCCGTGTTCTTAGCCTAATTCAGATAAGTAATTTTAGGATTTAGCTTATCAAATTCGTAGAATTAAAATTTCCATAAGAGGCTTTTATACATTTTAAGTCTTTATTTGCTTATTTCTTAGCTTATTTACTTAGTATATTTAGTTGTCAAAAGTCATAAAAAACATGAAAAACTCAAAAAACAGTACTTAGAAACTTTAGGATTTACAAATTTGTTAATTTTAGCTTATGGATCTAGATTTTCTAGTAATTAGATAGATTCTAAGTAGTTTTATAAGTCCTTAAAAGTTTTTAAAAAGGGAAAGGGGTCTTAATTTTTTTTTAGCTTTATAAAGTTTTATCTTGCTTGATCTGAGTTTCTTTGCTATTCCTGAGTTTGCATAATTAATGATCAATTTCAGTGCATAAAAAGTAGTTTAAGCTTTAGTTTCTTTTCATTTATAGATTAAGCATATCATAAGCTCTTTAGAACTTCTTTCCTTTTTCATTTTGATCTAGTTTTGAGATTTCTATAGCTTATTTTCTAAAACCAAGGGAAAAGCCCTCCTTTCTGTAACAGCTTAAAGATAAGCTCTTTGAGAGCTTATTTGTGAGTTTCAGCCCAAGTAGCTTTTATTAATTTTGTTTCCCCTAGTTTCCTCTACAACTTTGCTTCTTTGAGTTTTTCATATTAAGCACTTTTCAAATTTCATCTTAATTCGGGTCTTAGTTTGTTGTCGGGATAGATTCTCAGGGTAGAAAGTGTAACTTTTCGATTTTAATTGTTTTTTCAGTTAGTCCCTCCGTTAGTTTGTTAGTTTCCCCGTTAGTTTCTTAGGTTTTGCTCCATTAGTTCTTAGTTAAGTTTTTAATTAGGTTTATTAATTTTAATTAGTATTTAGGGTTGATTTTTAATTAGTTTAATTAAAACTTTTTATAATAAAGATAAAAATAATAGGGCTTTTTATTTTACATAATCTTAGGCAATTTTTCTTTATCTAGTAAAATTTTAGTTTACATTTTTAGGATTTAAAATTTGTTTATTTGCTTAATTGTCATTATTTGTTGCTTTTAATTTCATAGCAATAGGCTTATACAAAATCTCATTGTTCCATTCATTCAGGATCCGAACTAAAAAACGTGGTTTCAATCTCACTAGTCATTGGGGAAACGACCGGGTGATCATACTTACCCGGTCAAACATACGTATAATTATATATATTATATTATTTTGTAGTCTTAACTTTTCACCTTGTTAAAGGTGAATAGTTGGAAGTTCATAAGTTAGTATTATTATTATTTTATAGGTAAGTATAGACTGCAATCAGTTTTTGGCGCCGTTGCGGGGAATTGTGTCTACATTATACGGTTTTGTTGTCGATTTGGTTTGAAGATCCTTTCGTCTCGAAGTTTCATTCATTGTTTTTAAAATTTCAAAAATAAAAAATAAAAAATAAAAATAAAATAAAATAAAATAGAAAATCATAAAAAAAAATCTTGTCTTTATAAAGAATACAAATTAACATGTTGGTATGAACACCAACAAAAATTTTTATTCTTATTGAGATATTTCATTTCAATTTCCGGTGAACTTGCATTTGTTCCAAATAGTAATCAAAGATTTAACATTGCCATTTTGCTGTCACTACAGTACGGCTCACCTTGAAAAGCAATTTTCAATGAGCTACGTGATGTAGTTGATTATTTGGTTTAAGTCTCTTTCGGTGTAACCGTTAAAATTCAGTGAAAAAAATTTGTGTAAATTGGCTTTTTAATAGTTGTTTTTTTTTTTAGGCGCATCGTTCGCAATCTAGCATTATCGTAGAACGACGTCAACAACAAACTTTTCGGTTGTTGTAAATTTTGAATTAGAAGATCCAATTGTTGGAACAAAACGTTGTTTCCAATGGCGGACAATCGAACAAAGGCCCAAAGGTTTCAAGCACCATCGTGGGGGTTTGAAGATGTATAGTTGTTCACCGATCGCAATGTAAACACAATTTCGAGCTCAAACAACCTTTAATCAATCTTGTGCAAAGCAATAAGTTTACGGGTAGACAAGATCCCCACAATCACCTTCGATTTTTTAATAAGGTCACTTCAACGTTTAGACATCCAGAAGTTCCGAACACTTCGGTTAAGCTTTTGCTTTTCCCTTTTTCTCTAGACGGTGAAGCCCGAGATTGGTTAGACAAGGAACCTCCTAGATCAATTCTCACATGGGACGACCTTGTTTCAAAATTCATAAACCAATACTTCCCACCTTCAAAAACCACTTACTATCGGAATGAGATCATTACTTTTTATCAAAAACCAAACGAAGCCTTTAACGAAGCATGGGAACGTTTTAAAGGACTCCTTCGTCAATGTCCTCACCATGGCTTTTCGGAACTCCACCAACTCGATACTTTTTACAATTCTTTGAATTCAAACGATCAAGATGCCTTAGATTCTGCAGCAGGTGGCAATTTCTTAGACAAGATGCCTCAAGAAGGTTTAGCGATTATTGAAAGCAAGTCAAAAGTTCGTTACTCCAGAAGTCGTGCTAATGATTCAAGAGTGAGTACGGATGCTCCTCTTTCTAATTCTTCACCTTCTAATAATTCTTTTGATATGCAACAAATAGCCGCTTCTCTCGAAGATAAGATGACTATCAAGATGAACCAAATGATGAATGAAATGAAAGCTTTAGTTGTTACTACTCCTGCACCCGTCAAAGCAGTTGAGGAAGTATGTGTCACTTGTGGATCAAATCACCATTTTAACCTTTGTCCGTTAACTCGAGGTGGAAACGATTTTCCCGTTTTTCATGACAATATCCAACAATTTCAACAAACCGCAGCCGTTGGAAATTTTCTCCAAAGAAACCAACCTACCAATTTGGCAAGTCAAATGAGACCACCGGGTTTCAATCAACCGAATGTCCAAAACAATCCGAACCGTTATCAAGGGACCAATTCTAACTTCAACCAAAACCGTGGAGGAAATTTTAATCAAAACCGTCAAAACAACCAAAATCAAGTTTATCAAGCTCCACCATATCAAACACCAACCAATCAACCACCAATCAATCAAGTTTTACTTACCAACCTCCAACAATTAGTGTGGTCTAAAACGGAATTGAGAATTATTCTAAAGCTAATGATGCGAACATGAATAATTTGCAAATGAAGTTGGATAATTTTCAAAATGATTTTCAAATAGTTTACAATGAGTCTCAAAAGAAGCAAGATGATTTTTAGAAAATGATGCTCGGTTTCATGCAAAATTATCATAGCAACCAACCTTCAAATTCAAGTTCTTTACCAAGCAATACCATTCCAAACCCAAGGAACGACAACCAAGGCAATTACAACTCGTAGTGGTGTTTTCATACGAGGACCTCCAATTCCACCGCACGGTGGTGGGAAAAGGAAAGTGAGTGACAAGGGATCCGGAGCTACCGAGCACAGAAGCATCCAACCTCCTCCATTCGTCCTTATGAACAAACCAAAGACAAAGAACCAATCCAAAAGAGCCTTCTTTCGTTGTAACAAAACCAAACCTAATTTACCTTACCCATCAAGCTCAACAAAGAAAAGATTCGTGAAAAGGATGATATCCTTGCTTCAAAGTTTTATGGGAAAGTTTCCGTAATCTTCACTTGAGCTAAGTTTCGGGCTATGCTCTCTTCATATACACGCCAAAAGTTTGCTCCGATGTTAAAAAAGATGCTTAACTACAAGACAGTAATTGAGTTAACCAAAACACCATTGAATGATACAATTGTAGGGCGGGTTGTCCTAAAAAAAGCTTCCTAAAAAGCTAGGTGACCCCGGGGTCGATTTCTCATTTCCATGTCGACTTTTAGAGTTTGATAGGTTACTTAGCCCTTGCCGATTTAGGTGGGCTAGTATCAATCTCATGCCTTTATCCATTTGGAAAAAGCTTCAACTCTCAGGCCTAACCGAAACAAAAATGGAATTAGAATTAGCTGACCGTTCAATTTCCAAACCAACCGGTGTAGCTGAAAATGTTTTTGTCAAAGTAGGGAAGTTTTACTTTCCCGCTGATTTCGTTGTTCTAGATTTTATAGCCGATCCTCGAGTACCATTAATACTCGGGCGACCCTTTCTTAGGACGGCTCATGCTTTAATCGATGTTTATGAAGGAGAGATTACTCTTAGGAATGATGATCAATCGTTAACCCTTAAATGTGGTGATGCACCTTCCATTTCCTACAACAATCTCGAATCATTGAAGAAAGTTGATCTAATCGATGCTACTTGTGAAGAGTACTCACAAGAAGTACTTGGATTTTCCGATTCCGTTGCTTACAACAATCCTTCTCCAGACTTTGATCCGATTGTTTCTACTTCATCTCCAACGCTTACTCCGTTTGGTGAAAGTGATTTTCTACTCTTTGAAGAAGCCGATGCTTTTATAGCAATCGATGATGAACCAGTTTCACCAGTTTTCAATGCTACGTACTATGATCCCGAGGGTGACATTCTCATTCTCGAGGCACTCCTAAATAGTGAACCATTACCTCCTCTACCAAACCAAAGTAATTACTTTCCAGAAAATCAAAGAGATCTCAAAGTCATTGAACCAAAGAAGTCTTCTCTCGAATATGCTACTTCTTATGAACCAAAAGATGAAATTCCAGAAGTCGAGCTTAAAGAGTTACCTCCGCATCTCGAGTATGCGTTCTTAGAGGAAAATAACAAGCTTCCAGTCATAATTTCAAAAGATTTGAGCCAAGAAGAAAAGACCTCACTCATTAATGTTTTGAAAAACCGAAAACAAGCAATTGCTTGGAAACTTTCTGATATAAGAGGCATAGATCCAGAGTTTTGCTCTCACAAAATCCTTTTAGAAGATGATTACCAACCTTCAGTCCAACATCAAAGGAGGGTTAACCCTAAAATCCATGACGTCATCAAGAAAGAAGTAGAAAAACTTCTTGACGCAGGATTGATTTATCCAATCTCGGATAGTCCATGGGTTAGTCCAGTCCATTGTGTTCCTAAAAAAGGTGGTATGACCGTTATCACAAACGAAGAAAATGAGCTGGTGCCTACAAGATTAGTCACGGGATGGAGAGTTTGTATCGATTATCGAAAGTTAAACGAAGCAACTTGTAAAGACCATTTTCCGTTACCTTTCATGGACCAAATGTTAGAGCGATTAGCCGGAAACGAGTTTTATTGTTTCTTAGATGGTTTTTCTGGGTATTTTCAAATTCCCATTGAACCTAAAGATCAAGAAAAAACTACTTTCACGTGCCCATACGGAACTTTCGCGTACCGTCGTATGTTGGCCATTCGTTTGTGTTAATGCACCCGTGGGAATTTCCAACGTGTATTGATGGCCATTTTATTCAGATTATGATAGAGAAAACAGAGGAAGTTTTATGGACGATTTTTCAGTTTTTGGAGATTCTTTTTGCTCATGTTCTGCAAATTTAGATAAAAGCTTAAAAGGTCTGTGAAGATACCAAATTAGCAAGCCTTTTTAATTTGGGAAAGAGCCATTTCATGGTTAAGAAGGCATTGTTTTAGGACATAAAGATCTCTTAGAAAAGGAAAATTGAAGTCGATAAAGCTAAAGTCGATGTTATTTCTAAGCTTCCTCACCCAACAACCGTCAAAGGAATTCGAAGTTTTCTCGGGCATGCGGGATTCTATCGAAGATTTATCAAAGACTTTTCTAAAATCTCTCGACCCATGACCCATCTCTTAGAGAAAAACACTCCTTCATTTTTCGGAAGGAAGATTGCATTTCTAGCCTTGCATCGTTTTTTGAAAAAAGTAGTTGACCGGAAAGCTCCAGATTCTCATTGCCTCCAAATTGGGACGAACCTTTTGAAATCATGTGCGACGCAAGTGATTATGCAATCGGTGCTGGTTCTAGGACAAAGGATTGAGAAGCATTTCCGACCTATTCATTACGCTAAGCAGACGAGACTGATGCAAGAAAACTAATTACACAACAACCGAGAAGGAGATACTTGCAGTTGTTTATGCTTTCGAGAAGTTTTTCGTCATTATTAATCATGAACAAAAGTATAGTTTATACGGGACCACTTCCGCTTTGAATACCTTTTCAACAATGAAAGACGCAAAGCAAGAATTGCTTCGCTGGGTCTTACTTCTTCAAGAATTTGATTTTAAGGTTATCGATACCTAAGGAGCTGAAAAACTATGGAGATCGATCACCTCTCTCGGACTTGAAACCTTTACGAAAATGTTTTTGATCCAAAAGAGATTACCGAGACTTTTCCTTTAGAGACTTTAAGTGTGTTAACTTCCAAAGACCAAAGTACCCCGTGGTTCGCCGACTTTGCTAACTACCACGCGGGGAAATTCATTAAAAAGGGAATGTCGACTCAAGAGAAAAACAAGTTCTTTAAAGATGTAAAACACTATTTTTGGGATGACCCTTTTCTTTTTAAGACACTTTTGGGTTTGCGGGGGATCATAAATAATCCGTAAGTGTTGTAGATGGCTAAAGAGGCTTTTGAATTCTCAAGAAAAAAACTTGTCATAGTGGAACCACCGGGGGGGACACTACGGAAGCCAACTTTACGCCAAGAAGATTTTTGATGCCGGTTTCTTTTGGCCCACCATTTATAAGGATGCCTACGAATTTGTCAAAACTTGTGATGCTTGTCAAAAACAAGGCAAAATCTCTCAACGTGATGAGATGCCTCAAAACGCAATCCAAGTTTGTGAGATTTTCGATTTATGGGGTATAGATTTTATGGGACCTTTTCCGTCATCTAGGGGTAACAAATATATTCTAGTAGCCGTCGACTATCTTTCCAAGTGGGTTGAAGCGAAAGCGCTCCCTACCAACGATGCTAGGGTAGTTGTTAAGTTCTTAAAATCCCTTTTCTCCCGATTCGGTGCTCCGAGAGCAATCATAAGCGATCGTGGGACCCATTTTTGTAACGACAAATTTGCGATATGTTATGTCTAAATATGGTGTTACCTATCGTCTTTCGACTCCTTACATCTCAAAACGATTGGTTTCAAGTTGTGAAGTCACGAATCGTGGTCTCAAAAGAATTTTAGAGAGGACGGTCGGAGAAAACCGTGCCTCATGGTCCGACAAACTAGATGATGCATTATGGGCTTTCAGAACCGCTTATAAGACTCCGATAGGATGTACTCCGTATAAGCTAGTCTATGGAAAAGCATGTCACTTACCAGTTGAATTAGAACACAAAGCATATTGGGCTCTCAAGCATGCCAACTTCGATTTAAAGACCGCGGGCGATCATCGAAAGCTTCAACTCAATGAACTCAGCGAGCTTCGTGATCAAGCTTACGAGAATTCGCTAATCTACAAGGAGAAGACAAAGAAGCTACATGATTCCAAAGATAAGAACCGAATTCTTCAATGTTGGTTGATCAAGTCTTCTCTTCTAATTCCAGATTAAAGATTTTCTCTGGAAAGCTTAAGTCTCGTTGGTCCGGACCTTTCACAATCACCGAAGTTTATCCTTATGGCACTGCAAAGTTGTCTCATGCCGATGGTTCTAATTTCAAAGTCAACTGCCACCGTCTCAAGCACTACTATGGAGGGGATACACCACCATTGGTTATCCAGGACCTCCAGACTTTCCCTAAGGAACAAAACTGATTTCAGGGATCGAGGCGGCTTGCGACTCGGTAATCAAAACAATAAAAGACGCTGTGGGAGTTCACCCCATGCTTATCCTTTTCTTTCTATTTTATTTTCTTTCTATTTTCTAACCTCTAATGTGTTGTGATGTTGAGGGGCCCATCCTCTTCGTTTCTCGTTGTTTGTTGTCTGTGTTGTGATTTGGCAGGATTAACCCAACATTTCAAGAATCCTCTCGTGTTCGATGCCTAATTCCGGTGCTACTCGAGTTCTCTTCATTGTGTGAAATAGTTCGGGGAGTCATAATATCCTTTCCATTATTATCGATTAACGAATTATCTTTTGTCTACTTAATAAACGGCTTAGATTTCTTTGTAACCCGTACTTAAACATTGAGGAACAATGTTTCATTTTATTTGGGGAGGGAATCTATCGATCTATGTGCTTGCTTATTTGTTTGTTCTAAAGTACCCGTGTTCACCACAAAAATAGCAAAAGTTTAAAATTTTGCAAGTCTTATTTCCTATTAAAAAAAAATAATAAAAAAAAAAATAAATAAAAAAAATAAATAAATAATGTGTTAAGACAAAATGTTATGTTTTCCGATGGTAAGAATAAGAAGTTATTTTTGAACCGATTTGAACGTGTTGAGTTCTTAGCTTTTTCTCTTAACAAATTAATGATGATTGTTTATGACTAATCTCTATGGCATGCTAGACTTGAACTTCATTAGTAAATGAAAGCTTGTGCTAATTCATGTAGATTTTAAATATGCCAGTTGATTTTGTATAGGCTAAGCATTTGCAAACATTTCTTTTTGTGAGAACATGATAATGATAGTGTATTTATAAGTCAGGATATTAAACGTAGAATGTGGGATTTCTTTCAGGCTCATATGTATTAATTGTGGCTTTTTCTCATTGCTTTGTTTCACCTTTTTTTATAATTGTTTAATAAATAAAGTTTGTATGTTTTTTTGGGTAAAAAAGTAGTTAATAGAAGTTTTCTTTAGTTTCACTTTGTGTATTAGGATGATTACACATCAGGAATACTTAATTTGGCTTTAAAAATACAAAATATAATAAATAAGGTATTCTCTGCCAGGATACGTTCATCTTGTCGGAGGCTTGGCCGATGTTGGGAGTTTTATATAAGGTAGATCGGTTGTCCTAATAAGTTAGAATAAACTGCTTGTCGACTCGCTATCGAGGTGGCTTCGAGATGAAAGGCCCCGGTTTTTACTTATATAATCCAAGGTCGAAATATGTTTGCTGCATCTTGTCGGAGGCGTGGCCGATGTTGTAGCCTACTAAAGGACTGAGGAATAATAATGTTGCTTAATTTTTGTCCTTATTTTGTGCCTTAAGAAGCCTAAGGGTATATGGTGCAAAATGAGATTGGTTCATTCTTGTCTTAAAGTGCCTTAGGGTATATGGAAATGAATGAGTGCCTTGCTTAAGGTAGCCTATAAAAAGCCAAATTTTGGTGGCCTCGATGTGGACTTTATTCTTGATTGCATTTGATCTTTTGAGAAGGGCTAGGAGCTAATTATTGCTACTGCGTCTTAACCATTACGCTTTATTTTTTGGAATTAATAAATATCGAAACAAAAGTCTTAAAGAGCGTTGGGGTATAATGACTTAAGTAAAATCTGAGGTACAAAAGTAGGATTTGTGGGAGAAAAGTAAGTACACAATTAAATATTTTATGGAGTAGCTGTTTGTGTATGACTTGTAATTATCGGTGGATCTTGTTTTTAAGCTTTAGCATGGGAAAAGTGAAAAATCGGGGAAGATGAAGTTGTCTTTTGACACTAATTGTGCTTTTTGTTTCTTGATCCTAAACGGTTACGTTTGTGGTAATGAAAACATTGCACTTATGTCACCACAAAAATTGTTGGGAGGGTAGTTAGTAATCAAGAAAATCCATTAAAAGAGGAAAAATCTTTGAAAATGGACAGTCGGGTGTTTGATTACTGTGTGATCTTTTGTATTTCTCTCAAACAAAAACTCTTTGCTACTTTTCAAAGGTTTCGTTTGGGGAATTTTTCGAGGTCATTTGATTATAAGGCATGTGACTATTGCCCGTGATGGACACACAATGTTTAGTTTGGGGAATTTTGTATACGTGTAGAATACACATATCTATTTATGCTTAAAATAACCCAAATAAACCCAAAACGGATCAAAAATGGCATAAATGTGCTTGTATCTAAGTTTTATGTTGTGCAGGGTATGGATTATGTCAAAATATCACAAGAATGCAGTTCAAAAACGGAACTGAGAACGGTATGACGTGATCAGAAGCTAAAGAAATCAAAGCCGAAGCCAGAGAAATCATGCCTCAGCCTTCTACAGTCAACTGCAGCTAAACCACATTCATCCAAAGCCCAGCTCCATTGTTTTATAAACACAAGGACTGTTTTTGCAATTGGTGAAAGTTGTTTATAAGCTTGAAATGGTGCTTGCCATGCACATGGGCCGAATGTGCAATTCCATCATACTTATCAATAAGCGCGGGTCAATGAACCGGAGGTCAGACTACCCGTGGACCCCCCTTTAACCAATCACACGCAAACCTAACCCGACCCTAGCCCCCCCCCCCCCCCCCCCCGACCAACCCGGTTAGTTATAAAACTTTTTTACACTTACTGTTCACACATTTATCCCCAAATGAGATTAAACACACTCACTCACACACGAACAACTCAAGAACACCAATGAACCCTAGTTCGTTAACCCCTCATCCCCACACTAATTAACCATAGGGTTAATAACCCTCTCACAAACCTTAACCATCCTGTCACTTTCAATTAACCCCAACCCATTCCACCCTGGCAGAATCTAAGGATATAATTGGGTGATGTGACGTGTGTGAGTGAATACTCTCACATAACTAACACACTCATATGTCCACGTCAATGATCCGGGTGCTCACATTTTTAATCGAACGATTGAAATGACATATCAAGGAGAGAGAAGAGATGGAGGGTCAAGATGAAGATGAAGAAGGATCTAGAGAAGATGGCAAGAGCTCAAGGCTTCGGGTATAAATACCCCCCCTCATTCCAGCTTAAGGGTGTGAATTTTTTAGTTTAATTTAGTAGTTTAATTTCTTTTCGATTCAGTTTTTTTTAAGTTTCTTCAATTGTAATTTTCATGTTATGTAACTTTGTTTCAAAGTTGTAAGAACTTATTTCAGTTTTAATAAAAGTTTTATTTTATATTAATTCGTTTCTTCATTTAAAATCTATCAAAGTATTTGTGTTTGTGTTTATCGTGATGAAGGCTTGATACCATCCTGGAATTGGATGGCTGCTATGGTATCAAGAGGTTTTTAGAGCTGTTGGTCAGCTTATAGGATTAGTATAGGTTTTGATTTTGATATAAGGGCTTATGTTATTTTTTATTTTTTTCATTTTTTCCTACAAATAAGATCTTAAAAATTTAAAATTTTTGCTATTTTTGTGGGAAAACGGGTACGTGAGAACAAAACAATAAGCAGGTAACATCAAATCGATAGATTCCCTCCCCAAACTAAAACGAAACATTGTCCTCAATGTTTAAAGTCGGGTCTCTACGAAAATCTAAGCCGTTTATGAATTATGCAAAGATAAACGTGAATCGATAAGATGAAAGGATATCGGATCTCCCCAAACTAATTTCACACAAAGGATGAGAAGCTCGAGTGAAACGGGATACAACACCGGACACGAGAGTCTTCAGAAATTGTTGGGTCAATCCTGCAAAAATCACAACAAACAACAAACAACAAGAAACCGGAAGAGGATAGCCACAACACATCACAACACATTATTTAAGAAAATAGAAAGAAAATGGATAAGCATGGGGTGAACTCCCACGAAGCGGCTTGTTTTTGGTTACCGAGTCGCAAGCTCGACTCGATCCCTGAATTTAATTGTCCTTAGGGAAAGTTTGGAGATCTGGGATAACCAATGGTGGTGTATCCCCTCCATAGTAATGCTTAAGACGGTGGCAGTTGACTTTGAAATTTGAACCATCGGGATGAGACAATTTGGCTGTGCCATAAGGAAAAACTTCGGTAATAGTGAAAGGACCGGACCATCGGGACTTGAGCTTTCCGGAGAAAATCTTTAATCGGGAGTTGAAAAGTAAGACTTGATCACCAACATTGAAGATTCGATTCTTGATCTTTGAGTCGTGAAGTTTCTTCGTCTTCTCCTTGTAGATTAATGAATTCTCATAAGCTTGATCTCGAAGCTCGTTAAGTTCGTTAAGTTGGAGCTTTCGATGATCACCCGCGGTTTTGAGATCGAAGTTGGCATGCTTAAGAGCCCAATATGCCTTGTGTTCTAGCTCAACTAGTAAATGACATGATTTTCCATAAACTAGCTTGTAGGGCGTGCATCCGATTGGAGTCTTGTAAGCGGTTCGGAATGCCCACAATGCATCGTCTAACTTGTCTGACCATGAGGCACGGTTTTCTCCTACCGTCCTTTCTAAGATTCTTTTAAGTCCACGATTCGTCACCTCGACTTGACCACTAGTTTGAGGGTGGTAAGCGGTAGAAAGACGATGTGTGACACCATATTTAGACATAACTTTATCAAATTTGTCGTTACAGAAATGGGTCCCACGATCGCTTATGATAGCTCTCGGTGCACCGAATCGGGAGAAAAGGGATTTCAAAAATTTGACAACTACTCTAGCATCGTTGGTGGGGAGCGCCTTGGCTTCAACCCATTTGGAAAGATAATCGACGGCTACGAGGATATATTTGTTTCCCCTTGACGACGAAAAAGGTCCCATAAAATCAATGCCCCATACATCAAAAATTTCACAAACTTAGATAGCATTTTGAGGCATCTCATCTCGATGTGAAATTTTGCCTTGTCTTTGACATGCATCACAAGATTTGATCATTGAATGGGCATCTTGATAAATGGTAGGCCAAAAGAAACCGGCATCAAATACTTTCCGAGCGGTGATGTTGGCACTATGATGGCCCCCGGTGGGTCCTTCATGACAAGCTTTGAGGATTTCAAGAGCTTCTTGGCCAAATACACACCTACGGATGATTTGATCCGCACATATTCGAAAGAGATAGGGATCATCCCAAAAGTAATGCTTTACATCTTTGAAAAACTTTCTCTTTTGTTGAGTTGACATTCCTTTGATAAGAAAATTCCCCGCGTGGTAATTTGCTATATCGGCAAACCACGGAGTACTTTGGTTATCATGAGAAGTCACCGTATTCAATGTCTCAAGAGGAAAGGTCTCATTAATCTCCTTAGGATCAAAAACATTCTCATACGGGTTTTCAAGATGAGAGAGGTGATCGGCTGCATAGTTTTCAGCTCCTTTGGTATCAATCACTTTAAAATCGAATTCTTGGAGAAGTAAAACCCATCTAAGCAATCTTGCTTTGGCGTCTTTCTTGTTGAAGAGGTATTTCAAAGCAGAATGGTCCGTGTAAACAACACTTTTATTCATGATAAGATATGATCGAAATTTCTCAAAAGCGTATACTACTGCAAGCATCTCTTTTTCCGTTGTTGTGTAATTTGTTTCTGCTTCGGTCATCGTTTTGCTCGCGTAATGAATTGGTCTAAAATGCTTCTTAATCCTTTGCCCTAGAACCGCACCTATTGCATAATCACTTGCATCACACATGATTTCAAAAGGTTGGTCCTAATTTGGAGCAATGAGAATTGGAGCTTCGGTTAATTTCTTTTTTAGAGTCTGAAAGGCTTGAATGCATTCTTCTGAAAAGATAAACGGGGTGTTCTTCTCAAGAAGGTGGGTCATGGGTCGAGAAATCTTTGAAAAATCTTTGATGAATCTACGGTAAAAACCAGCATGCCCAAGAAAACTTCGAATCATTGACGGTAGATTGGGTGAGGTCGCTTTGAAATCACATCGATTTTAGCTTGTCGACTTCATTCCTTTCTTTGAGTTTTTTATGTCGAGTACGATACCTTCTTTTAACCATGAAAATGGATTTTTCCCAATTAGGAGTACATGTGTCTTTACAGCTTTTAAGCATTTTATCTAGATTAGTGAGGCACGTGGAAAAAGAATCTCTAAAAACTGAAAAATCGTCGATGAAGGACTTCCATTGGTCTTTTCAATCATTGTATGGAATATTTCCATCATACACCTTCTTAAATTGCCTGGTGCATTGCATAAAGCCAAAATGGCATGCAACGATAAGCAAAACGTTCCGTTATGGGCAGGTAAAAATGTGGTCTTTTTTGGTCTTTTGGAATCATTTGGAATTTGGAAAATAACACGAGAAACCATCGAGGAAACATTAGAATTCATTTCCGCGAGTCTCTCAAGCATTTGGTACTTGAATGGCAAAGGGAAATGGTCGTTTTTCTGGTTGCTTCGTTCAATTTCGATAATATATGCAAAAACTGTCTATACCTTTTCAGTCTTGTCGGCACTAATTCGTTTTCAGCGTTGGTTATCTCGGTCTTCTCTTTCTTTGGTTCCTCAGTTGTATTGGCTACCCAAAGGACTGTCTGAGATTTGGGTAGATCAATCCAGCGTCAGAAGTTTTTAACACTATTTTTAATGACATCATGGATCTTTGGATTAACCCTTCTCTGATGTTGGAACGTTGGTTTCGTAATCCTCCTTCATTAGAATCTTAGAGAACAAAATTGGGTTTATACCTTTATTGTGGAGAGCTTTCTAAGCAATGGCTTGCTTTCGGGATTTAATAACCTTTATGAGAGCGGTCTTCTCATCATCACTCAAATCTTTGGCAATTATGACAGGCAACTTGTTGTTATCTGCTAAAAATGCGTATTCGAGATGAGGTGGTAAGTCCTTAAGTTCAACCTCGGGAGGTTCATTGATTGAGGATTCGGCGGATTTTACAAACTTTTAAGGCTTCTTTCCTGATTTCTAGTAAGTAATTTCTTGATTCAATGATCTGGATGGATCACTATGGAGAAGAGATTCGAGATAAGAGAATGTCCCCCTCTGGGTCATAATAAGCTTCATCAACTTCGTGAAGTTGGATCATCGGCTAGAGCAAGAAAAGTATCGTTTTTTTTTAGCTTCTTCAAAAAAGTAGAAATCACTATCCGGAAAGGAGTGAGAGTCGGAGAAGAATTTGAAACAATCGGATCGTATCCGGGAGAAGGATTGCCATATGCAATTTCGTCAGAAAATCCTAAAACTTCTTGTGAGTATTCTTCACACGTAACATCAATAAGATCAACTTTCTTCAACGATTCGAGATTGTTGTACGAAATAGAAGGAGTATCACCACATTTAAGGGTCAAAGATTGATCATCGTTTCTAAGAATTATTTCTCCTTCATACACATCAATTAAAGCATGAGCCGTCCTAAGAAAAGGTCTCCCGAGTATCAACGGTACTCGAGGATCGGCTATGAAATCAAGAACAACAAAATCGGCTGGAAAATAGAACTTTCCTACCTTGACAAAAATATTCTCGGCTACACCGGTGGTTTGGAAATGTTCGGTCGGCTATTTCTAACCCATTTTTGTTTGTTTAAGCCCGGGAGTCCAATTTTTTTTTCCAAATGGAAAGAGCATGAGATTATTGCTAGCACCTTAAATAGAGCTTATGGCTAAGCAATTATCAAACTCCAAAATCACAGGGATAGAAATCGACCGGGGTCACCTTGATTCTCCGACAGCTTTTGAGGGCAACCGACTTAATAATTTTTATTCAAGGTGTCTTGGTTTACTCGAATAACTTGTCTTTGTTATTTAAGCATCTTTTTGAACAATAGTGCAAACTTAGGCATATGAATAAGAGCGCCGCGAACTTAGCTCAAAGTGAGATTATGGAAAATTTCACATAAACTTGGAAGCTAGGAATCATCATTTTCTAGGAGCTTCTCTTTTGCAAGTCTTGAAGGATAAGGCAAACTAGTCTGGTCTTTTGAGTAAAGAGAGGGCTCAATTGATTGGTTCTTTGTCATTGGTTTTGATCTTGGACAAAGAGTTTGGATGTCTACGAGTGTTTGGAAGCACCGTATCCTTTGTTACCTCGGGTTCCTTTTCCACCACCGGCGGTGGAATTGGATGTCCATCATATGAGGTACCACTTCGTGTGGTAATGGCCTTGGCTTCATTCCTAGGGTTTGGTATGGTATTGTATTGGAAAAAGAACTCGAACTTGAAGATGGTTGGTATGATAGTTTGCATTAAAACGTAGCATCATGTTTTGGAAAATCATCTTGCTTTTTTCGAGATATCGTTGTAAACTCTTGTAAATCTTTTTGGTTCCTTTGAAAATTGTCTAACTTCATTTGCAATTTATTCATGTTAGATCATTAGCCTTAGCATAACTTTCAAATCCTTTTTAGAACACCTTGAAGTTGTGAAACGGGAGGGTAAAGCTTGATTAACCACAAGGTGATTTTGTTGGTGTTGGTATGGTGGGGATTGGATACAACGGGCTCCTTGATTGTTTTGACTGTTTTGGTGAAATTGCCTCCACGGTTTTGATTCGAAATGAAATTGTTTCCTTGATATCGGCTTTGGTTTCCTTGGTTGTTTTGAACATTTGGTTGATTAAAACCGGGTGGTCTCATTTGATTTGCCAAATTAGGAGGATTTCTTTGAACAAAGTTGCCAACGGCGGCGGTTTGTTGGAATTGATGAATGTTATCATGAAAAACGGGAAATTCATTCCTTGTTAACGGACAATTGTTGAAATTATGGTTTGAACCACATGAACAAATATTACTCGACTGCTTTGACCGGTAGCAGGAGTCGTGGACTTTTTTCACTAATCATCTTTTCTAATCGGTCATTGAATTATCCATTTTATCTTCAAGTAGAGCGGCGTGTTGTTGAAATTCAAAAGAATTAGTAGGTGTAGATGTAGAAGTGAGCATTCGTACTCACTCTTGGTTCAATTGCACGACTTCTTGAATAACGAACCTTGGATTTACTCTCAATTATGGCTAAACCATCACGAGGCATCTTATCTAGAAAATTTCCACCCGCGGCGGAATCTAAAGCATCTTGATCATTTGTATTCAAAGAATTGTAGAACGTATCAAGTTGATGTAATTCCGAAAAACCATGATGAGGACATTGGCGAAGAAGTCCTTTGAAACGTTCCCATGCTTCGTTGAAAGTTTCATTTGGTTTTTGCAAGAAATTAATGATTTCATTTCGAAGGTAAGTTGTTTTCGAAGGTGGAAAGAATTGGTTTATGAATTTCGAGACAAGATCATCCCACGTTAGAATCGATCTAGGGGGTTCTTTATCAAGCCAAATCCGGGCTTCACCCTCGAGAGAAAAAGGAAAAAGCAAAAGCTTAATCGACGTATTCGGAACGTCTGAATGTTTTAAGTAGAAGTACCTTGTTGAAAAATCGAGATGATATGAGGAGTCTTGCTACCCGGTAAAATTGATTACTTTGAAACAAGATTTATACAAAAGTTTGTTGGAGTTCAAATTATTTGCATTTATTAGTGGAACAACAATTGCATCCTCGTATCCCTCAATGGGAGCTTGGAGCATTTGAGCCATGGTATGATTGTCGGCCATTGGAATCTCGGGTTCCTCAACAATAACCGGTGTTATTTGTTGTTGTCGACGATTACGGTTACGAGCTTGAGAACGAGTGCGCATGCACTAAAAGAAATTAAAAAGTAAACAAAAATTACACTAATTTTTTTGGATTTTTGAATTTTTTTAACAATCTATTTTAAACGGATACACGAAAGACAACTTAAACCAAATAATCGAATTACTTCACGGTAGCTCTTAAAAATTTTACTTTTTAAGGTGAGCCGTACTTCGTAAGTGACACAAATGACAAGTTTTTGAATCTTTGGTTCGATTTGGGAACTTTTCAAGTTCACCGGAACTTATTTATGATAATACCTCGATTGAGAATATTATATGTTGGTGTTCTTTTACCAACTTTGTGTTTTTTTAAGGACAATTTTTTTTAATTTTTGATTTTTTTTTTATTTTTATATTTTTATATGATAACTATACTAAAAAGAAAAGAAAAATATATTTTTACTTTTATATTTTTTTAATTTTTTGGGTTTTTGATTTTTATAACAAAAATATAACTTTCGTAAACGAAAGGATCTTCAAATCAAAATCAACAAACGTAAACGAATGAATCTTTAACACAAGTCCCCGGCAATGCAACGGCAAAACAACAAACAAAAAAAAAAACAAAAATACAAAATAAATAAACGGCGCAAAAATTGATGATAGTTTTTATTACATATATTTTTTATAAAAAAATTTTATACCAAAGTATAGAGATAATTCCCAAGTAGCCCTCTAGGAAAATTCTATTACAAAAATAATACTAATATAATATACGTTTGTTTACGGGATAGTATGCTTTCTACTGGTCGTTTCCCCAACGACTTGTGAAATTGAAACCACGCTTTAGTTTGGATTATGATTTGAATAAGAGAAAAGATATCTTTGATTATCTATAACTACCAATTAAAAACACAATTAAAATAAGCAATTAATGAACTAAGATAATTAACGAGAACAAATAAAACGCGACAAATAAGCAGTACATAAAAGTAACTCCTAAAATGCAAACAAAATTTCTAAAACTAAAATAAGGACTAATAAAATTTTAAGAAGAAGAAAAATATCTTTTTTTGATTATTTTTGGAATTTATTATGGAATTTAAAAACTATTTTAATATAATTAAACTCCTAGAAAATAGCAATAAAGTCCTAAAAAATTAAGAAAAAGCGATTTTAAACTTAGAAAAGTTCTAAATGATCTAAAAACTAAGCAAAACTATTTTTTTAACTATTTTAAAATTAAACATCCTTTTTTTAAAATTAAAATAAAGCCTTAAAAATGAAATTAATATCTTAAGGCGAGGTGAAAATGATTTTTCTGAATGTATAACTAAAAGTAATTTTTCTAAAACTAAAAACTATTTTTTGTATTTTTCTGAAAATTATTTATATTTTTAATGTATTTTCGAAAATTAAAACCTTGGAAAAATGATTAAAAATAATCTACTTAATGGAAAAATGTGAAAAATTCAGGGAAAATCCTAAATGCTAACAGAGACTTAAGAAAAATAAGAACTATGAAGAAGCTAAACAAATAAGCCCTAAATAAGCTATAATAAGCTACGGCTTATAATGAAAAAGGTAATTGAAAACGTATATAACAATTTTATAAAAAGGAAGTATTTGACAAATACGGATGAGATACTGTAGCATGATGGTTTACATGTTGGGTTTTTAAAGGGGGTTTGTTGGGGTGGGAGGCCACGGGTTCACGGTCTGGCAACGCCCTTTTGATTCTTTTTTTTTATTTTTCAAACCAAAAGCTTAAACTTATAGAAACACAGATTTTTAAGAACTTTTAATTAATAGGAGTATAAACTGAACTCAAAAAATAATACTCTAAAAGAGCTATATAAAGAAGCTGATGCGTTAAGTGATGGGGGGGGGGGGGTGGGGGGGGGGGGGGGGGGGGGGGGGGGGGGGGGGGGGGGGGGGGGGGGGGGGGGGGGGGGGGGGGGTGTGTGGTGGGGGGGGGGGGGGGGGGGGGGGGTGGGGGGGGGGGGGGTGCTTTTTAAGCTCTAAATAGCTTGTTACACTTTACACTTGCACAAAGACTCAAATTAAGCTCAATTTAGAAACCAAAAAACTGTTCTAGTAGCTTAAAATGTCTACAAAGACTTAAAATGAAAGCTATCTTGAGCTGAAAACACATTAAGCTATCTAAAATAAAAGATTTAAACAGCTAAACTCAGAATGTAGCAATAAAAAAACTACAAATGCACAATAAGCTAGAAATCTCAATAAGCTTTGACTATAAGCTGTGATTTTGAAAACTAGATTAACAACTGATAAGCTACAAAGATAATGCATAAAATTCAATCCTATAAGCTAGAATTTTGGATTAAACAGCTAAGTCCTATTATTTGCTGTTTTTGGCCTCTTTGAGGGTTTTGATGACTTTTTAAGCTAAATTTACCTAAGTATTTAAGCTAGAAATGATAAGACAAGTTTTTATCTAACTTAAACTATATCTAATCTATAAGCTAGCTGAAATTTAGATCCTAAATCCTACATTTACTAACCTAAATGAAACTAGAAAAGTCAGCAGTAGCAACCTAAGTTACTACTGCTGATGGCAAATATTGCAAAAAGCACAAAATCACAATGAGGTGACATAAAAACCAGATCATATTTTAGGCTTAACAAAGAATAGGATTTTCTCCCCTGGTTGCTCACAACTAAGAAATTTAAGCCCAATAAAATGATGTTAACTAAACTAATGATTCAAAAACTTCTCAAACTTATCAATTATCAATATTAAAATGCCAAAGAAAAACTTAAATCACTTTGACTTTTGAGGGTCAAATATACACTAAACCAAAAACCCCTTTAGACTATGAAAGATTCATTAGGGCTTATCATTTGAAAACTAGTGATCATCTCCTTGATACCAGATATTAAGTAGCTTATAACCATCCTAATTAGCTTATGCAAACAAGTAAACAAAACACAAACTAAGATCTTAAAGAATTAAACTAATATTTTTGGTTTTTATTTAATGATATTATGACAGAGTATAAAATTCTAAGTTTTACAACAATTAAGCTAAAAACAGATGAAAATGTATGACTAATAAGCAAAATAAGACACAAATAAGCAACTAGAAAGCAAATTTAAGAAAATGATAAGCAAATAAGTAAAGCTAAATAAACTATTAAGCAACTATTAAGCTAGAAATTAAAGACAATGAAATTAAATGAAGACTTACAAAGGGCTTCGGCTAAACAGAAGCATAAAATAAGCTAAAATGAGCATCTACAAGCTCTGGCTTATCCTAAGATAAGCTAGTAAAGTCCATGGGAGCTCTTCCATTGTAAGCTCCCCTTCCACGGCTTATAAGTCCAAAATTTAAAGGTATTTAACTGATTTTAGGATTTAAGTAGATTTAATGATCAATTTAGCTCTATCATAAGCTTAGAGACTTATGAGAGCTTGTAAGAGCTTATCCAACAGTAACATTAGAATTGTGAGCTTATAAGAGTTTATGACTTAAAAACAGCTTATTAAAACTAGAAATAAGGATTTTATTAAACTTCAAAGAGAATTACAATGCTTTAAAACTGAAAATTACAAATTATTTAAAGAGAAAATTACATTTGAAAGGAAGTTTGCATAAACTAAAAGTAAATTAAGCTAAAAATAAAAGCTAGACTAAAGTAAAAACTAGGTCATTCATGTGTGTAATAGTGTGTGCTATTTATAGCCACAGCTGAACCTTCTAGACCCTGAGTTCTTCCACACGCTCCTCTCATATCCTCCCTTGGATCCTTCCAATGATTGGATAATGATTTTCATCCGTTAGATCACCAAATGATCTCACACGGATTGCCAGCGTGCAATCGTGTGATTGAGACATTTGTGCTTCTTTTGTGAGTGCCTTAAGTACAAAACCCATCATTCTTTGTGCTTCTACTCCTGCCAGCGTGTCATTCTTTGATGTGATAGACCAATGAGGTAAGTTTGATGATGTATAACTCTGCCAGCATGTATTTGAGCCATTGAATTGCCCATCTTGTCCCTTAATTCTCATTTGCCCTCTTATTTTTGACCTTGGGTTAATTGTAGGAGATGGGTGAACAGTTAAACTAATTCTCCCGCCTAATTTTTAACTGAAAAGGGTAAAAGGGTGTAAGTTTAAGCTATTGGCAAGTTTGCCCTTGCCTTGTATGATTTTGCAATATAAATCATATGGGGTGTAAAGTTACAATAATCAGTACCTGGAGGTTTTTATAAATGGGATTAGGGCCCTAGGTTTTGGGTGGGTAAAGTTTTGTTTGGATTTTGGCCTATTAGGCTTTAGGATCATTTGTGTAATTGGAAAAACTTGATGGGACTAGATTGTAACTTTGGATTTTGTCATTTGGTGGGTTTGACATGAGTGACTAAGGGTTGTTTTTCTGAATTTGGCTTCGGCTCATGCACACTCTTCATGTTCTGTATCTGTTTTTGACGGTTTTTCTTGTGATTTTTGTGTATTATCCGTACTACCACACACGAAACTCAAAAAAACAAGTATTTCTTTGCCATTTTTTTGTGTGTTTTTGGGTCATTTAGGGTTAATTTTGGTAGAATTGGGTTATGTGTATTTCACACTTTCTGTGTGCATTTATGCGGCTTTTAGGTTAATTGTGCATGATTAATAGCGACAAACTCGTGTATAGAGAGTAGTTACACATAACTTTGGAATGATATACCACCAATGAATTAATACAATCATTGCACAAATAAGACAATCAAGGCATATTATTATATTAAACTGGATAAGACATTTTCCTTATGTTTGACCGCTTCTTAATCTTTTGTTAATCACTTATGTACGTTCTTTGTCATCACTTTAGGATAATTAGAACTAAACTCGTGCCAACCGCCCCCCCCGGCACCACCTAGTCTCTCAGCTGAAATCCCCCCTATTTGGCATTAGTTTTGTAGTTAATTAGAATTTAATTAGGAATAATTAGGTTTAGATTAGTACAAAACCTAGGTATAAATACCAGTTGGATTAAGTGTTACGTCCACTCATAGTGATCGACACACTACATACACAAAGAAGCTATAATCAGATCGGGTACACTGGCACTTTAGGAATTTTTTTTTAGGTAAGGTCGGCATAAAATAAATAGTAAAAGTTGATAACAAAAATAACACCTACACAATGACACATCGTATTACTTTTCGTGCTTTTAATTACGAGGTCTAGAAGGCTGTGTTGTAAAATACTTTTAAAGAGTAGGTTAGATGACCCCAATATTGCTATTGTCTAGGTAGAAAAGCCCATTTGCTTGAGGACAAGCAAATCCCAAGTGTAGGAGTATTTGATAAGGTGTCATTTTATACACTATTTTAGGGTCATTTAACCCCTTAAATCATGCAAATATGCCCATATTATGTGCTTAATCGTGTGTTTTTAGGTTATTTATCACTTGGAAGGCTTTTGGAGGTAATGCACGTGACTTGGGCTCATTTCGGAGAAGAACAGGACAGATCAGGTCCTACACCAAATCTCTTAAAGATTTATGCATACAGTGCGTGGAGACGGCGTCGCAGGCATAAAGCAACGCCGTCAAGATGTATCTAGTGAAAGCGTCAGGAATTTCGCGACGGCGTCAGGACGTGACCGACTTAAAGAGGATATAGAATCATCTACGTGGCGACGGTGTCAGGATTTATAAGCGATGCCGTCACGTTGATATATCTATAAATATAAAACCGTTTTTAGGGTTTAAGTGTGCAACTTTGTATAAACCTAGGGAGACGAACATTAGTCATTCTAGCAGTTTTGTAGGTCGTTTTAGGGCCTCAAAATCCCTATTGTACTACCTTGAATCCATGTTTTAATCAAGTAAGGTTATTTATCATTCATCATTCAATATGTCTATGCGTTGTTTCATGATTTTATCTTCTTGACTTTCTTTATAACATGTAAGCTTAAACCCTCCTTTTTTTTATCTATGATTTTGGCATGAACTTAGGTTGTAGATCCTTTTGATGTTGCTTTTGTTGATGAATGTGCGCGGTTAGGCTTTAGAAAAACAGTTTTGTCTGTTTCGCTGTTGACATGTATAGAGTAACGTGAGTGTGTAGATTAGGATACTTCAGTAACCAGTCTTCATACTACCTTACCCATTATTTGTTGATCCCTCCTTAAGATATTATCACATGAATTTAATATACTCTTTGGGGCCTTTATAATATGTCTTTTTACTACCTAACTTGTGCGTTGCCTTAACGGAATATTAAATAGACGACGGGTTTGTGTAATCCGTTCATGACCTAGAAAATACTTACACAGATCATCACAAGTGTGACAAAGCAACAGATCTAAGAGAAGCAATCTAAGGAGTAGTGCGTGATTAGGTAAATACGTTTGTTTATCATAAAGTTATCACGAGTAACATAGATTATATTTTTTTTTAATTATTAGTTAATCAAACCAACATCTCAAACAATGATTACATGATTGTTTATAAATATAAAGATACATAAAATCTTCTCTCAACCTAGAATTATGTTAGACCGTGATATGCCTTCCCATCCTATTCCATAGAGAACGTAACAACTTGAATCTGCTATACTACACTGCAACGATTAGGTACACTGCCTAGGGAGTTGTAAAACTTCTTGCTGAAGTCCTCTACGACCTCCACATTAGGCGTATTCTAAAACAAGTATATGAAGTGTAACCTTTGCCCTTTTATGTTAATAGAATATTTCATTTATAGTCCTTTGACTATTTGACGTTTGTCAGTTTATTCAGATTTTGTACCGTATTGACGGTGATGATTTTGTTGAGAATTGTGGTAATTTATGGTTATTTGTGAATAATATTCCATTTTGGAGGTTATTATTATGTTATTTGTATTCCGGGGTGTTCTGCGACCAGTGAATTTTGAGAAATGCTGATAACGGGAGTACTTCAACACTAGTCCGTTAATGTCCCCAGATGACGTTTGAAGGTTTAAGTGAAAAATATATGTGTAAATACTCTCGGTTAATAGAATAGTATGTTTAAAGGTGAATGTAAATTGCTAATTAACTTTTGGGTAAATGTTATGGTTGAGTTTTTTACAGAGCTTTTTAAGTGATTCTGACACGAAAAGAAAGACCTGAGACCCTATTGGATCCCATGGCCGATCAAGGTAGTCAAGATGGGACATGGAGGCTTAATTTTAGCTAAGGTGTACAATTATATTCCTTCCACTAGCTCTCATTATCCATTTATTATCAAAAAAATAAAACACACACTTAAGTGTGTGTGCTTGTGTTCGTCCGCCCTCACCAACAACAATCCACCATAAATTTTCCAACTTTGATCGAGAACGTGATATTCCGGGTTGATACGAGTGTTTGGGTATTCATTTAAACAACGTTTGGGTTGTCCGGTTCATGTCAAAATATACATTTTTGAAGATTTTCTTGTAAGTTTTCAAATTTAAATTTTGTTTGTCCTTTTGGGTTTATTTTGATGCATAGATGTTAGTTGTACAAGTTGATCGTTGTGAAAATTGATTTTTGGAAGCGAAATGAATAAAAAGGGTGTGTTTGGTTCGTTGGATTAAAAAAGGAAAAAGAGGGTTTTTGTAGTTTTGATGTTGTGGTCGTGATGGTTGAATAATATATGATGCTAGAATGCTTATTTTTTATAGTAGCTTGTATAGCTTATTCGGGCTTATTTTTAAGCTATTTCTTGGCTTATTTTGGGCTTATATGCCACGAACCATTCCCAAAATCACTAGGAAAGTGATTTTGATTATTTTTGTGTTATGGCGTATGTTGTGGACTATTTTTGAGGCTTATGGTAGTAACCAAATGCGATACGTAGCTTATTAGCTTATTTTCAAGCTTAATATACGTATTTTTGAGCTACCGCGGCTTAATGGGAGGGCTTATTGTGGTCCGGATTATTTTCTACATTAGTATGAGCTTAATAGTAAAATGGACCTATGGTTTTGGACTTGGATAGTATATTGGATGGACTTATAAATGTCCTAATGTACCCTTGTTGGGCCTAAGGTCCAATAACGATATTTAGTCGTATCATAGGTTTTGTCCGGACTTTAAAGTGAAATTTCTTTACGAAGTGATATTGAATGATATTTTGGGAAAAATGTTTTAGTAAACGTTAAATATTGAGATTTTGGAATTTTGTCGAAAAGTGTCGAATTTGTGAAAATTATTGAAAATGAGGTTTGAAACCTTGGAAAACATTGTATAAACGTACGGGTCATGTCGAAATTTCGAAAAAAGTTTATACTTAACAATTTTCCTAAAGACATGATTTTTGATTTTAAATATTAAAATATTATTTAATTATTTTATTTATTTAATAAATTCACTAAAAGACAAAAAATATAATTTTTCTCAAAACTTTTCTAATGTGTTTATTATAAGTAAACGTTTCATTTTTAACCGTATTATGATTGCTTTGAAGTGACTAAGGTTTACCGAATGGACTTGTCGAAATATATTTATAATTATTAATTATAAATATTTATTTATATTACTTATCTATTTTCTCTAAATAGTATAAGTATGTATTATCGGGGAATGAGATTGATGTGATTGTGGAAATATGTCGTCAACCATCACACCAATAAATTATTTTAGGTAATTGTACAACGCGTCTAAACTCTATGCATCAAACGTGAAGATTGTTTTGGAATTGGATGGATTGAAATGGGACATAACTGGAAAACTAGGTCGTTGCGGGCCTCGTTGCTTTTGCTTGTGTGATTGAATTTGGTTACTAAAGACTCATGCTTGAGGTGAGTTCTCTCGTAGCCCGCACTTTTTTACTAGTTTTTCCGTGGTGGGAACATGAAACTCCAAATGCGTTTTGGAAATTTTTTGAATTAAACTAACGAAATGTGGTTTTGTATTTGGGTACAAGATTATGTGCTTATGACTGTTATGAAAAATTATACAGATTATTGATCAATGGGTACGCCTACCTAGTGTTGTGAGATTATTGGATCGGATGGGTACGCCTACCTAATATTTGTGTGATTATGGGAGCAGATAGGTATGCCTACCCAAGTTTGTGTGAGGTCCTGCCCTAATATTAGTGCTCCAGCTAGTAGGCCCTTTAGGTGCGTAAGTGACAGATTGTGATTGACTAGCGGGGATGCTATGTCTTGGATTGTTAGCATATATTCACTGTCATATAGCACTATTGTCCACTGTTGAAATATTGCACAGCTTTTGGGTTTTTAAAGGTCAAAACCTACGAGCACCCCAACATTATTGTTGAACGTTTCGAGTATCATTTCAGTGAAATGATAGAAAGAGAAGTTGGGTATAGTGATTAGAGCAGACTTAGAAGTATCCCGTGTGGAATTTCATTTGAAGTCTTGCTTTGCTTGTTGTTTGATTTCTAGTAATTGATGTTTTCGATTAATTTGGAATTATGGTCCCCCTGTGTGGGCATATGAATAGTTGTAAGAGATTGTGGATTTTAGTTGCGATTTAGAGGACATCACTCGAGGTTGTTCAAGGTTGATGGTCTTCATAGCACTTGGAGTTTATGCAATGTAGTTTTCTCTATTTTGTATCTTGTAATAAAAATAGATCATTAATGTTGCATCCCGAGTTTCTGCCTTTAATTGGGGTATGACAATAAGTCACCAACCAAACCGTGCCAGTCTCTCAGGATGAAAACCCTTATTTTCCTGTTAGAATTAGGATTTAGACTGACATAGGTTTAACATAGGATTAGAATAGAATTAACATAGATTAGATAACCAAGATATTAATTAAATTGATAGATTTAACCTCGCTTCAAGTGTTCGACACCCTACTTACCACGAAACTACTACCGATCGGGTACACTGCCCGTTAAAGTGTTGTCTTTGGTTTAGTCGGCAAAATATAAATTTAAAACTTGAATCAATAAAATATACACCACACAATGACACATCAAGTTTTTGGCGCTGTTGCCGGGGAGTGAAAATTAATCTTGATTTTTATTTAATATTTTGGTTTTTAAAATTAGATTAGATCTAACCCGTAGGATTAGTGTAATTTAGATTAGTGTATATCCTTGTATATTCTGTAATATTTGTATATTTGTCTTTAATTGTTTGCTTGTATATTTGTGTGTTTATTTGTTTGCGTATTTAATTGTTATTCTTAAATACAATGTTCTAGTCGACAGTTGAATACGGCGTATCCACTTCCATCGGATACGGCGTATCCAGCTTTCTGTCCAATACAGCGTATTCATCCCAACAGATTAATACGGCGTATCCACTTCCATTGGATACGGCATATCGATCATCTGATAAAATTCTTTTCTATTCTCGAACTTAAAGCCTAAATTTTTTATATATACCTTTCTTCGCTGGTTCTACTGATATTTTTCAGTAAGAATGACAAAGGTTATCAAAGGAGAGTTCGAGAAAATTAAAGATGTTAAGGTCGAAGATGTTTCGCTCACTTGCGATACACCACTTGAAGTTTTCAACAAGGAAGTCAGTCGATTAAGTGGAATGGATAATGAATTATTCACATATGAAGTTGAAGTTACTAACATCCCATGTAACTCGAAAATAGATGATGATTCGGAGAGCATAAAGCTGATGACGACATGGGGTATGATCCGTCTGATGTTGCATTTATTGAATGGTTGGCATCAAAAATTTTCAACTACAAGACAATGGATCATTATACTATGAAAGCAATTTAATGGATTTACAGATCAGAGAGATATGAAGTTGAGCTCACTGACAAGTAATCATCTGAGGATGAAGATGAAATTGCTAGAAGTCTTTAGAATCGACACTAAAATATTTAACGTACGGAGACAAACCTCTCTGTTCAGCATTCACGAATTTAATTACCTTTCTCAAAGTAGATTCCGGACTTACCTCGTAACAAGGATATTAATTGGGGTTTAATAGACCTATGAAGAATACAAAAGAACGACTGGATCTACGAATGAATAAAGATAACCAAGGGTTGTAACTAACCAAGCCATGGCCTTTGATATATAGAATATGGAAAGAGCCAACACCAACCAACATACGGGGGCAAGCCATTCAATTATAAGCTGGAGGTTTGGTAAAGGCCAACCGTAGTTGGCGAGATGAAAGGATACTATAAAGAGGAAACTTTCCTCGGAACTTACATAATAAAACCCACTCATTATATGATTACAGAATGGTATGAAACTTTGGAAGATTGAGAAATAGAAAAACAAAGCATTAAGAAACAAAGCTATCATGGAAAGGTATTTATAAGGATGATGAAGATGATCGCGTAACTGAACTGAACAAATGAAACAATGGAACATATATGCAAACTATGATGATGCTTATGAGATAAATCATGAGAGAGAAGAATTATGTGAAGTTTGTGAGTCTCCGGTATGCAATGTAAGGAGATATATGATGATCAACTATTCGTTCAATAATGATGATAAGTATGTTGCTATAAAAGAAGACGAATATGACGATCTTACTAAAAGAGGCATGCCTAGCCTACCAAGAAATCTTTCGGATAATGGACGAAGGATGGATGGTGACTAGAGCTGAGTAAAAGAGGAGTTGAAGAAACTTTGTTGTAGCTTGAACAATCTTCTACTTGTCATTGACGTGCACAACGGAAATTTGTAGAAGTCAAACCACACCAACGACCACTGCTTCTTGTCATTGGGGCTTGGTGAATATTCGTTCGGGGGTGCATGCGAGAAATCAGCAACTGTTCTTCTCACGTTTGCAGAATACTTCACAAACCATTCTAAGTGAAGCAGTATACACTACTTCCCCTGGAAGTTGACATGGTAACATCAAAGTCAATTAAGTCCCGGATGTACACATTTTCCCCCATGATGGTTGCGAACTCTCGAAAGCATCATTGTCGTGTACGTCCATATACTCGAGAAGTTCTTGTCATAAGCACAAATCTTGATATACAAAAGAATCATTACCCTCTTGACTTCACAAACCGTAGAGGAGATGAAGCAAGAATCAAGAACATTTGGTATAATTAAGGTCTTGTGAATGAATGTCATCGAAGAACTTTGAATATTTTGCTTAGACTGTGAAGTATCGTTGTCTTGGAATAGCACAAAAATACCCGTGAGAAGTGCTGATTACATCTCAACCTTTAACTCTCTAGCTAACTTACCAACCTCGTATTTTGTCGGCTATTGTAGTGATCACATGGTGAAGTAAACCCGTTATACCAAACTTGAAACTGAAGCAAAATCCCTCAAATTTGTTACTTAAGCTTGCACGATTATTGATTGAAGAACGGTGCAGAAGAGAATCTTTAAGTACCTTATACTCCATCAAAAGTATAAGAAGTACAACACCTCTTGAAATTATCCACATCGACATCTGCGTGTGACACTGAGTACTACAACGTAACTCCTTTAAGTGATAGTTGTCCAGGTCTTCATCCAACCACCCCTTGACCGCTGGAAACTAGATAATCCAAGTCTTAATCATAATTGTATACGTTCAAGCAAGTCATCAATCGATAGAAAATAGAAGAAAGTCACGATGATGAAATAAGTAGACGCCTTTGTGAAATCCAACTTCAATTGCAAATAAGGGATACCAAATCCACTTCGTAATCACATGTCATCTTAATCCAAATCTCTAGCCATTTTGTCATTTAAGTGAATCTTTTCAGGATCGTTTTGGGATTAAGTGTTGTTGTTTGTGTGGTGTGTTGTTATGGTTGATTGTGTTTTATGAGTCTTGATTCTTGATTGTGGTGTTTGTATGCAATTCACGTTCACGGGATTTTACACGTCTATGATTAAAACCGATAAATGAATTAACGGGATTTTACAAAATCAATAGAAAAAACCGTGAATGAATTGATTCGGACTCAGCGGCCAATGATTTAATTGTCTAAAAACAGATAATTTTCTGGCTAGGGTTACAGCAGATTGTTTAACTAGGCTCACCAAACTGAAACGGGCCTCAAAATACAGATGGGCCGTGAGCTAGAACAAAAACAAGTGTAACACAAATTCCAAAAAACTGAAAAATGTCAATAAATCATAGTAAACGAGCTTTTTGGGCCTTAAGAAATCCTTAACCAGCTAAAGGGTGGTTACAGCGTGATCCGTCTCGTTTTTCTCTTCGATTTGAGAGGTCACGGGCCTGAAACGGACTTACGGATCAAAAGTTATGGCCGTTTTACTGAAACCCTTTTCTTCACACAAGATTTCTATTCAAAACGCAATGAATAAAAAAATTGGGCAGAGTAACGTTTAGTCAAAACGCAGTCGTGGTCTTCAAAACGCAACCTGTAATCAAAACGCAGTGAACCAAAACGCAACCAATGTCAAAACGCAATGAGTCAAAACGCAGTGAGTCAAAACGCAATGAGTCAAAACGCAACCAATGTCAAAACGCAATGAGTCAAAACGCAGTGAGTCAAAACGCAATGAGTCAAAACGCAATAAGCAACTGCAATCAAAAACGCAACCTAAAAATAAAAACGGCAAAACATGAAGAACATCCAAATGAAACATGAAGGAAATTCAAACGCATATCAAGAAGAAGTCAAAAACGGCAACACGGAAATATACGATTTTTTCCACAAAATCGCCTTATAATCCCCCTTTTTGACCTTTTAACCTTGATTTCAATTGCACACATTAGCTACCTTATGTCTAGATCTTGCTAATAACATAAAAAACAATCACACGATATAAGCACACAAAATTCGGAGTTTGATTTTTTTAATTGCTTATTTTTAACCACGAATTTGATCTTGTTGACACACCGAAATCAACCACGAATCCACACGTAGCTCTGATGCCAATTGTAGGATCCCGATAACACTTCACTTCACACAATCGATCACGAAATCGGACTAGAAATAAGAAAGAGAGAGTTGTTCTAGAGAGAGAAACTAGAGAGAGAATTGAGAGAGAAAAAGAAAAGATATTTTTAGATATTTTGAACAACTTCACAACTAACTCTTTTCTAAATAGAAAAGAGTTTATATACCCCGTCGCGTTAAATGACGCGCGGGATATTTAACTAGGACCCGGGCTCGGGTTTTGCTTGGGATTAAACCCGAAACATATACAATATTAGATTAACTATCGAGCCCGATTCCCGATATTATCCTATTACAACATTAACTAATTAAAGACCGAAGTTCCATCGTAGAATGACCGAACTTCCTTGTTCGACTCAATAAATTGAGGCTAACACAACCTAACCCAAACCTGAACCTAGGTGTTGTTGGTCTAACACTAGGGTTTTGCGGGTGGGCTCGAGGGTCGTGATCGCATATTTGTTGATGGGATTCCTTACTATCTCATAGAGGCTTAAGTCAGGGAGCTACTGGAGTCTTTGGGGGCTCGTAGGGGATTTGATCTCGTGAAAGATAGAGAAACAGGCAACTCTAAAGGTTACGTGTTCTGTGTTTGTGTTTATCAGGATCTATCTGTCACATATATTGCATGTGCAGCTCTCAATGGTATTAAAATGGGTGACAAAACCCTCACAGATAGACGAGCTAACCAAGGTCAAACTCAACCGAAAGCATGAGAGTGTACTGTTACATGCACAACAACAAATTGCGTTGTAGGTGAGAAGTTTGATTCAGTTTTTCACTTGTTTGCATGATCTGTATTTAGAGATGAGTAACGTGTTTCCTGAGAATCGGCTGAAGATAGTTTCTTATATTGATGGTGCAGAGATGAGTAACGTGTTTTCTGCTAGATAGAAGCTGTAATTTTTCTTAATTGATTAAATGAATGAACTTGGAGATTGAAACTGAAAAAAGGAAATGGGATTTAAAATAAATGCATATCAGCAACATATTTTATAATTTTTTTAAATTTCATAAAAGGTATCTTAGTTAAGATTTTACAGTAATAAACTATAATTACACAATAAGTTATCTAATTTTTTTATAAAGTGATTTAGGGGCTTATGCACATGTAAATACTTTTAGTTGACTTTTAACCAGGTGACCCGTTTTTGTTTTACACAATTTTTGTGGAGATAATCAACCTAAATCTACCTATGTTACTCAAATGAATTGAATTCACCACCTCTACTCTATTTGCTTTTACATTTTGTTGTATTGATAAATTGACTTTGGTCTGTCTGTGCAACGGCACACTAATGTGTAAAGATCTTGACATCATAATTCTAAAAAGGAAGCGTTCTGGTGAGAACACTTAAAAGAAAGAACTATGGGCGAGATTTGAAGCAGCAACAACTCATGGATTTCATTTTAAAGTATCAATTGATAAAGACATTTGATGTAACATTGTTTTAGCCTCTATGATAGTAGATAACTTAATTTAGTCTCATATCACATGTTATAAACCAGTGTAGCTATATCAGCAAACACATGAATAGTTTATGCATAATAATATTGAGTTTGTGATTTCAAATTGCTTGTTAGAATTGCTTTGAAATTAATCTTATTTTAGATCGCAAAATATAGGGACATATTATATGATATTGTTTAAAAAGGAAACAACATACATTGTTATTAGATGTTTAAGGTGGATCATATTATGTAATACTAACAATTAGGAGGTGTTCAGAAAAACCAAGAAAACGACATTTACTGAGCCGAACGGCTTAATCCGAAACTGTAAAAAAAATGAAACCGAAATATACAAAACCAGTAAAAAACCGAAAACCGAAAATACCCGTTATCACGGTTTCGTTTTGGTTTTATTTATAAATATTGCCGGTTAAATGAACCGAACCGTGTATAATATTCCTTGATGTTTTTAACTACTATATCTTAACGATGTTGTTATATTATTGATACTAACTTTCTTATATAACGACCTTTTTCCTTCATAATCAAGGGCTGAGCAAAACAAATCGAAAATTGAACCGAACCGACAAACTGAGCCGAGCTGAACCGACCATTTTCGTTTTGGTTTTTGGTTTTATATATTTATAGTTTTCGGTTTTGGTTTTGTCGGTTCATTTACTGGTTATAAACATATATTATTCGCCTAAATTATCTATTCGTTTCGGTTTTTGTAGATTCGTTCGGTTTTGGGTTTTCGCGATAATAATGCGGTTTGGTTTCGGTTAATGTTTTTTATTAAAATCGGTTTTTGGTTCAGTTCTCATTTTTGCTGTTCGATTCATTTTTGAACCTGTCAACCCCCTATGTTACATCGAATCATTTTTCTAAAACTTTCATTTGTTAAGAATTGTTTAATATGATTGTTTAGTTATACGTCGAATAAATAATTTTTCTGTTTAATTTGTTAGTTTGTTTATTATGAATTACATTTATTTAAGGCAAAATAAGCTTTAATATGAGTTTAAATGTGTTATGTATGTCTAATATCACTTGTGATATTTCAGAAACAAACATGTGGTTTTTTAACCTTTATTATACTTGTGAATATTTTATTGCTTTATATATATATAATATATATATTTATATATATATAGTTATATATTATATATACTATATTATATATATATTTTATATTATATATTATTTATATTTTGTATCACATATTGTTTTATAATATTTTTGTACTTTCATGTACAAGATGGTTTTTTTGTCTTTTAATGTAATAGACAAGCACAAGAAATGTTTTACTGTCGGTTTAGGGTTGCTTAAAAATGAAACCTTGCTCAAAAGTTTTGTGTTCTTTTTGAAATATAAAGATGAATGCATGTTTTTATTTCATACTTCTATTTTTAGATCATTATTGATTTTATAATTTGCTTTCTTGTTATACGTTGCTATTTCAAATTCATGGTTATTTATCACTTGTGATATTACACTGTAAAGAGTAAGAAGTGTTAAGCCACATGCAAATTGCTTAAAAAGGTTAGGCGGAGTCGACAAAGCCGAAGACTAATGTTGTTTTCAAAAAGTTTTAGAGTGTAAGGCAAATGAAGAGTGTTTATTCATTTTTGTATTTTTAAGTGACACTTATTTATCTCTTGTGATATAATAGTGTAAGGCAGATGAAAAGTGTTTAAAATGACGTTCTTAGTCACTTAAGATTAATAATTCATGTGATAAAGCAATATAATGTGACATTAATTCTAAAGTTCTACATATGAATAATATAATATGTGATAAACTGTAATTACGAAGAGCTTGGTGTAATCAATGTTATTTATCACTTGTGATATTATACCGTTATTAGGAATAAAAGTGTTAAGCCTCTTTAAGCAAATTTTTATTTTGCTCAAAAGCAATGCTAAATTAATGCAACATTTGTTTGATTTTGAGAATACATCGAGTTGTTATTTTTATAGTTTGCTTTATTTTTATTCATTTTGGTATTTGTAAGTAACACTTATTTATCACTTGTGATATAACATTGTATCAAAGATGAAAAGTATCTAAATTGTCCATCTTAGTTACTTTAGAGTAATATCTCAGGTGATAAAGTAATAAAATATGAAATTAGTCACTTTAGAGTAATATCTCAAGTAAAAAATTAATAGAATGTGAAATTAATTATGGTATTGTACATGTGAATAATATCACAGGTGATAAAGCAATAAAATTAACAAATTATTAGAACATTACTATGTCTGGTGATATAAATTATATACACAAAAAATTAAAGGGTTGCATCATTGTCTACAACAACTAGCCTGTAAATTTTTCAGTTACTTTCATAATCCTTATCTTTCTTCGTTCTTCCACAAACTGCTTCATCTCTTCCTCGTCCGGGTGTTAAGTTGCAAACTAGTTTTTCCAGTTTAGCATTGGATTGATTTGTTTGGTTTTGCTTACTAGTATAATAAGCACACGTGGATAGATAATAAACATTTTTGGGATTACATGTTTAGAATGTCAAAAATAGCACAAGATAGTATCCATTATATTTTGGGGGCTTTATCACATGTGATATTAATTATATGTGGAATACTATAACTAATGCCACATTATATTACTTTATCACATGAGATTTTATTATTATTTATTTATCACTGATGATACTAAAATGTCAGGGGTAATAATTGTAAGCTACAGGTGAATCTTAGTTTATAAAGGTATTGGTATAGGGTTTAGTGGTTAGGGTTTAGTGGTTAAGGTTTTAGGGGTTTTGGTATAGGGTTTAGTGGTTAGGGGTTTAGGGTATAGATTTTTAAGTTTATATATATATATCACTTGTGATATTACACTTAGTGGTTAGAGGTTTAGGTTTTTGGTATAGGGTAGTGTTCTTTTTTATATTTTAAATTTTAATACTATATCACTTTTAAATCCTATATATAAAAACAGTTCTATCTGATATTATACCTAGTGTTTAGGGGTTTAGGGTTTTTGATATAAGGTTTAATGGTTAGGGGTTTGGGTTTTCTGGTATAGGGATTAGTGGTTAGGAAGGGGTTTAAGGTTTTTGGTATAGAATTTAGGGTTAGGGTTTATGGTTTTTGGTATAGGGTTTAGCGGTTAGTGGTTTAGGGTTTTGGTATAGGGTTTAGTGGTTAGGTGTTTAGATTTTTTGGTATAGGATTTAGTATTTAGGGGTTTAGGGTTTTCGTATAGGTTTTAAACTTTATGTATACATCAGTTTTGATATTATACCTAGTGGTTAGGGGTTTAGGGTTTTTGGTATAAGGTTTAGTGGTTATTGTTTTAGTGTTTTTGGTATAGGGGTTTAATAGTTAGGGTTTAGTGTTTTTTGGTATATATTTTTATAGTTTTGATATAGTTCTACCTTGTGATATTATACATAGTGGTTAGGGGTTTAGGGTTTTTGTTATAGTGTTTAGTGGTTAGGGGTTTAGGTTTTTTGGTATAGATTTTAAAGTTTATGTATATATCACTTGTGATATTATACCTAGTGGTTAGGGGTTTAGGGTTTATTGTATAGGGTTTAGAGTTTAGTGGTTTAGGGTTTTTGGTATAGTGTTTAGTGGTTAGGGAGGAGGGTTTAGGGTTTTTGGTATAGGGTTTAGCGGTTAGTGGTTTAGGGTTTTGGTATAGGGTTTAGTGGTTAGTTGTTTAAGTTTTTTGGTATAGGGCTTAGTGGTTAGGGGTTTAGGGTTTTTAGTATAGGTTTTAAAGTTTGTGTATATATCACTTGTGATATTATACCTAGTGGTTAGGGGTTTAGGGTTTTTGGTATAGAGATTAGTTGTTAGGGGTATAGGGTTTTTGGTATGGATTTTAAAGTTTATTTATATATATATATATATATATATATATATATAATATTTAATAATATATTTATATATATTTATATTATTTATATATATAAGTATACGGTTTTGTGTTAGTTGTTTAAGGTTTTTTGTATAGGGCTTAGTGGTTAGGGGTTTAGGGTTTTTAGTATATAGGTTTTAAAATTTATGTATACATCACTTGTGATATTATACCTAATGGCTAGGGGTTTAGGGTTTTTTGTATGGGGTTTAGTGGTTAGAAGTTTAGAGTTTTTGGCATAGATTTTAAAATTATATATATATATATACATCACTCGTGATATTATACCTAGTGGTTTGGAGTTTTTGGTATATGTTTTAGTGGTTAGGGGTTTAAGCTTTTTGGTATAGATTTTAAAGTTTATGTATATATCACTTGTGATATTATACTTAGTGATTAGGGGTTTAGGGTTTTTGGTATATGGTTTAGTTGTTAAGGGTTTAGGGTTTTGGTATAGGGTTTAGTGGTTAGGTGTTTAGGGTTTTTGGTACAGGGTTTAGTAGTTAGGGGTTTAGGGTTTAGTGGTTAGGGGTTTAGGCTTGTAGGTTTAGGTTTTTAAGTTTATGTATATATCACTTATGATATTATACATAGTGGTTAAGGGTTTAGGGTTTTTGGTATAGGGTTTAGTGGTTAGGGTTTTGGTATAGGGTTTAGTGGTTAGTTGTTTAGGGTTTTTGGTTTAGAGTTTAGTGTTTTTGGTGATAGGCTTAGTGGTTAGGGGTTATAGGATTTTGTATAGGGATTAGTGGTTTGAGTTAGTTAGGGGTCTTAGGGGTTATGGTATATATTTAAGTTTATGTATATATCACTCTGTGATATTATGTACTATTGGTAGGCGTTTGGTTTTTTGGTATAGGGGTTTAGTGGTTAGGATTTTATGGTTTTGTATAGATGTTAAAGTTTATGTATATATCACTTGTGATATTCTACCAAGCAGTTAGGGGTTTAGGGTTTTTGGTATAGGGTTTAGTGCTTAGGGAAGGGGGTTTAAGATTTTTGCTATAGGGTTTAGCGGTTAGTGGTTTAGGGTTTTAGAATAGGGTTTAATGTTTAGTTGTTTAGGGTTTTTAGTATAGGGTTTAGTGGTTAGGGGTTTAAGGTTTATGTATATACCACTTGTGATATTATACCTAGTGGTTAGGGTTTTGTGGTGGGTTTTTTTGGTTAAGGTTTAGTAGTTTGGGGGGTTTTAAGGTTTTTGGTATAATATCAGTGATAGATAACGTATGAAAACAGAAGAAACCGTCTGAAAACTGCCAAAAACAAAGAAAACGTATGAAAACAAACGAAAATTGACAGAAATGTGTGAAAACGAAGAAAAACTAAAAAACAAACAAAAACGTAAGAAAACAGACTGAAACATATGAAAATGAAGGGAAATGTCTGAAAACGACCGAAACGGACTAAAACAAAAGAAAACGTGCGAAAACAAGTGAAAACCTGCAAAAACGGACGAAAACCTGCGAAAACAAATGAAAACGCACGAAAACACACGAAAGCGGACCGAAACGCGTGAAAGCGGACAACAACACGCGAAAGCTGGCTGGAACGCGCGAACGCTGGCCGAAACGAGCGAACTCTGGCCGAAATGAGCGAACGCTGCCGAAACGTGCGAACGCTGGCCGAAACGCACGAACGCTGGCCGAAACGCGAGAACGCTGGCCGAAACGCGCGAACGTTGGCCGAAGGCTGGTCGAAACGAGCGAACGCTGGCAGAAATGCGCGAACACTGGCCGAAACGAGCGAACGCTCGCCAAAACGCGAGAACGTTGGCCGAAACACGAGAACGCTGGCCGAAATGCGCGAAAGTTGGCCGAGGAAAGCAAGAGTTGGCCGAGGAAATGCGCGAACGCTGGTCGAGGAAACGCGCGAACGCTCGCTGAAACGCGCGAAAGCTCGCCAAAACGCGCGAAAGCTCACCGAAACGCGCGAAAGCTAGCCGAAACGCGCGAAAGCTCGCCGAAACGCGTGAAACCTGGCGTAAACGTGCAAAAGCAGGCGTAAATGCGCGAAAGCTGGCGAAAACGCTCGAAAGCTGACGAAAACGCGAAATCCAGCGAAAACACGCGAAAGCCGGCGAAAACGCGCGAATGCTGGCGAAAACGCGCGAATGCAGCGAAACGCGCGAAAGCCGACGAAACGCGCGAAAGCCGACGAAAACACGCGATAGCCAACGAAAACGCGCAAATGCGGACGAAAACGTAAGAAAATGTCCAAAAACGTGTAAAAGCGTGTGAAAACGAAAGAAAACGTTCGAAAGCGGACGAAAACAAAAGAAAAAGTGTGAAAACAGACGAAAACGTATGAAAACGTGCGAAAACGGACGAAAATGTGCGAAAACGTAAGAAATCGTGCGAGAACATAAGAAATCGTGCGAGAACATAAGAAAACGTGCAAAAACGTCTAAAAGATATGAAAACACGCGAAAGGGTACGAAAACGTGTGAAAGCGGGCAAAAAATTAAAAAACGTTAGAAAACGTAAAAAAAACGTACAAAAACGTAAAAATAACGTAAAAACCGTAAAAAAAAGACAATGTCAATAAATAGTAATAATTGCAAAATTTGGGCAAGTATGTGTCCACTTTACAAATATTGAGGGAGTAGTTTAGTGTGTGTTTTAGTAAATTTACCTCTTTGGGTCCCTAGTGTTTTCTTAATCTTATTCTTGTACTTTTTAATCTAATGGTAAATGGTGTCTAGATCTTGTATCTTGGTATTGTTTGTGAGATAACTTGTATGCAAATAACTCACCTCAAAAAATTAATAAGTAAGGCAAAAATTATAATCCCATGGTTTATTATAACACATTTCCCGATACTTTTACAACAGCAGAACGATTAATTCCGGTAATATATTTATTTGAACCGAAGGTTAATGCAGTAGAAACACAGAAAACAAGTAATGTAAAAAACCGACAAATTATAAGACGTACAGAGTCTACATGAAGTAGTTACGACGTGAATGTGTGTTGGAGTGTGATTCTTTTTGTGTTACTCCCTCTATCTCAAAATTATTGTTCACATTTTTTTTGAGATGTCCTAAATTAATTGCCTACTACTAAAATAGATAAGAAAATTTGATTTAGATTATCATATTACCTTTATTTGAAATTATATTTACCAACTTTAAAGAAAACAATAATTAATTAGTTAGGAGTAAAATTGTCATTCTATAAAAGAAAGATAGAGAAGGCAGTGATAATTATATTTTTCTTAAACGGTGTATTTTTTTATTTGATGACAATAATGTTAGGAATATTTGTATTTTATTAGTTCCTACTGGTAGGTATGTAGTTCCTACTGGTAGAGTAATTGCTACTAATAGTGTAATTGTTGCTACTAGCGGGTATGTAGTTCCTGCTGCTTATGATCTTAGTCCTGGTAGAGTAAAGTAATTACTCCAGGATAAGTTTAGTTCGTTTAAACTATGGATAGGCATGAGAAGTTTTGTTTTTTTAGTAGTAAGATCATGGAATCGTAATTCTTGGAGAATTAGTTTTAGGGTTTACATATTATAATGAAACCACACGGTATTTAGGTTTGAGGGTCGATAGTACAATCATAGAAATATTTTTATGATTAATAGAAAAGATCATAGAGGATAAGTATTGTGTTTAGTAATCTTATTTTGCACTATTGTTTATTTCCACGTGAAACCATAGATTGTGTTGTTGACTCTCATAGAGTTACTTGTGATTATATAAGTGCTCTACAACCTTAACAGGCTTAAAGATCTATCTAGGGTGAGACCAACAAGTGGTATCAGAGCCTGGAGAGAGTCTTTGTCGAAGAATAATTACTGTTATTGCTTCTAAATCACTTAAAATGACTTCACCGTATCCAACACCACCGTTTACTGGTCCTTAACCTTCGAACTCTTAATTATCCATCCCTAACATCATCCGAACCAGTCTTTTCTATGTCAACAACTGAACCTGTATTTCAGGCACAAACTTCCTCCTCTTCACAACCCTCATAAAATCCTCAGCATCAATTCCAGCATTATAATTCAACAACGATTTCCAGCAGTAATGTCAAATTCCCTTATTTAAAAAAAGAGGAATATGAAACCTGGGCAATGAAGATGGAATATTAGATTATGAACACTGAACACAATCTGTGGAACATTGTTCTTCAAGGAAACAGCAGGAAACGAACAGGTAGAGATCCAAGAGGCAACATAATGATTCTTCCTCCTGTCACTATGGAAGAACAGATTGTTGTACAACGAGAGATAAAAGCTAGAACTATTCTACTTCAGTCTCTACCAGAGGATCATATGGCTGACTTTCATCATCTTGATGATGCTAAGGATATCTGGTTGGCAGTAAAAGCCAGATTTGGAGGGAATGAAGAGTCAAAGAAGATGAGGAAGTCAATGCTTAAGCAGGAGTTTGCAGACTTTAAGATAACTGAATCTGAAGGTTTGCACAAGGGATATGATAGGTTTCAGAAGGTGCTGAGTCAATTGAATCAAATGCAAGCAAGGCCAGATAATGAAGACTGCAACATGAAGTTCCTTAGAGCTTTACCACCTTCTTGGTCACAGGTAGCAATCACCCTTAAAACAAAGGGTGGTCTTGATTTCTTAAGCTTTGATGATTTATATAACAAGCTTAGGACACTTGAGATAGATGTGAAAGGTGGTTCTAGCTATGATTCAAGAGTTCCTGCTGCTCCTACACACTCAGCTTTCATTAGTGCTGCTAGCACTAATTCCAAGTGGTCAACTGCTGACTCCAAAGGTCAACCTTCTACTGTTAATTATACAACTACTTCTTCCTCTGTTGATGTCTCAGGGAATGTTCTTGAAAATGTTCTTCACTCTTTTGTTGCTGAAAGTGATCCACAACAACAGATCACTTATGAAGACTTTGACCAAATTGGCAAGTTGGATTTGGAAGAACTTGACATCAAATGGCAGATGGCAATGCTTTCTGTTCGAATCAATAGATTTGAAAAGAAGGCTGGTAGAAAATTCAAGTTTAATAACAAAGATGCTGCCAGGTTTGATAAAAAGAAGGTCAGGTGCTATCAATGTTCAGAGTTGGGACATTTTGCAAGAGAATGTATGGTATGTGCTTAAATACACATACCTTTTACCTTTAAAAACGAGCTAAAATAACCAAAAACGGACTTAAAATGC
>BQNB010049339.1:0-42083 GCA_026074375.1 Tanacetum coccineum
TCTGATTTCCTATTCGTACTCATGACTCATTGATATTCGTTGATATTTTGTTTGATTTGATATTCGTATTCGTGATTCCTTTGATCCTTGTTTGAATATTTCGTATGATATTAGATTCGTTATCTTGATTGGATTATTGGTAACTTGTTCAGTTATATATTTTTCTTAAATCTTTGCCCGAGCTATTTGAACTAGTCATGAAGGTACCATGACCATGTCATTGATGCACTAATGGCATGACACTATCTGTGGCGGTGTGATTGGTCCACGGCGTTCCCTTTTGAATGATGGCCTTTGATTATTATTAGCTTACATATATATGTATACTCGTCATTGTACTTGTGTATATGGATATGACTTAGTTTTGCAGGGAACGTATAGATGCATCCTAGGTACTTTGTTCCGTTCAGTTCAGGTGAATGGTTGTGTGTGTGTTATACACCCCATATCACATTTGGTACATCAGGAGTTGCTTGCTTGTGTACATTTGATTATGTGACTATATATATGTTTAGGGTCTATTCATGTATCATGTTTAGATATTTATCTGAGCTCGTGGGCATTCCTTTGTTGTTCTTGATTCTTATTCATTTGATTCGTATTTTGTATGATATTTGTTTAGCAGGTTCTCGTGATTCGTATCATTCATTCTTTTGTCTTATTACTTTATTATTATTATATATGTTCAATGAGAGTTAGCTCAGTCGCTTTTTCTTTTCCTGCGGCAGGTAATAAGCGGGAAGCTGGGAATTGAGTGTTGAGAGTAGGAAGCTCTTAGAGGACCGACCCTTGATAGATTCCCTTGTTTGGATTTATGTTTAAAACTTATTTCGTTTGAAGATCTATTTTCATTTAGACTTTGTTAGAATTTAATACTTTTGGAAGTCATTTTGTTTCATGACTTAGTATTTTTAATTAATAAAGTCTTCCGCTTGCGTTTATATGTTCTGATATGACACCATAATGTGACTCTTGGTAACCAACTGGGCTTAGCTCAGTTGGCCACCTAAGGTCTCCTAAGGAGCTTTGGGGGAGGTTGTTACCATGAGGTCTCGGGTTCGAGCCTCACTGGGTTTTCCTTCTTGGTAAGAATCTGTGTTAGGCTACGCCCACTCAGATGAGTCGAGTCTCTGGCTCGCTAACATTGGTCTTGTACTAACTTACCGTTAAAAAAAATGTGACTCTTGGTCTCTTTATCGGAGCGGGTTGTTACATGATTACTCAAATAACCAAAACCAATAAACACACCATGTTTGGATAGAACAAATTTATTAGATTCAATCACTTGTTTATAACCACAATTATTCAAAATACTAATTGAAACCAAATTCTTCCTGATATTAAGAACATGCAAAACATTAAATAAGGAAATAGTCTTTCCAGAACTAAATCTAAGATCTACATAACTACGTCCATACACCAGGGTTGTTGACTCATTTCCCATGTGAAGAATAGATCCATCATTCAATGACTTATAGGTCTTGAACCAACATCTATCTTTACACACATGCAGAGTTGCTCCTGAGTCAACCTACTATGCAACATCGTCATCCTTCACAAAATAAGCCTCAGATACATATCTAACATAATAAACCTAAAGAGATGTATTAAACATATTCTAACCTTTCAGTGAGTTGGAAGAACCATTCATTGATCCATTTATGCCTGAACCCTTGGCTTTGTTGCCAACTTTTCCACCTTTGCAATCATTTTTCAAGTGTCCAGGTTTCCTACACTTCTAACAAGTCACTTTAGACTTCTTGTTAGGATCAACTTTGGTTTCATGATGTTTACGTTTACCCTTGTTGTCATTGTACCTGATGGAGTTGTTATGCTCCACCATATTGTCAGCTGAAGGACCAGCAACATTGTTTTCCTTTGGCTTGTTACTATCCTGCACCCTCCTTCTTATGTTTCAAGATGTACTTGAAATCTTTCCAAGAAGGGGGAAGTTTGTCAATGATACAAGATACTTGATTAGCCTCAACCATGTTCATTTTGTGTTGTGTAAATCTTCCAAGTATACCAAGAAGTTCAAAAATTGTATTGTTCCGTTACTGGTCTTGAATCAGTCATTTTATAATTTGTGAAATTACTTACAAGGAACTTCTTACTTGATGCATCCTCAGCCATATATTTGGCTGCCAAGAAATCCCATAGTTATTTGGAAGATTCAACATTTTGGTAAATATCAAATAAAGGATCAGACATTCCATTGAGGATTAAACCTCTAAAACATAGTCATCATTATCCCACTTGTTCCTCTTCCTGATTTGTTCCATGGTAGCTTTCTCCCCATCTTCATGAATAGGAGTAATAAGCAGATACACCACACTCATACTGGAAAGCAAGAAGTGCATCTTCTTTTACCATCTCCTAAATTCCACCCTTCAAACTTGTCAAGCTTGGCAAAGTTTGAAGCCATGTGTTTTATAGCTGCAACAACCATTGATTATCACAAATAATCTTTGATTGTTGGTTGTTGTAGGCCTAGAACAAGGGGAAGATAATCAATGCCTAGCTAATTACCAATGAAGGTTATCGAATATCACTTGAAGTCGTGTGATCACTTTCTAAAGAAGATTATTTGACCCTATGCCTGGGTTACACGAATACCTCCTTAGGATAAAATCAAGTGCTTGTTCTATACAAATCAAGAACCCTTTACTTCTAAGTGTTTATGTTTTCTCTATGTTTTTTCATGCAATTGTGATCCATATTTATAGGGGATTTACTCAAACTCTATCAATGGAAATTATAAGAGATTAATGGGCCCATTAATCTCTTTCATAATTACCCTCCATAATTATAGGAATTAATGGTTACATGACTAACTTAAACATGATCATTTAATGCAGTCAAACCTGCCATTTGAATAAATCAAAGTTGTTACAAACTTTTAATGTTGAAACTACCCATTTAATAGGTTAAGGTGGTTACAAATATTTAATGTTGAAATCGCCCATTTAATCTAACCACTAAAAGAGTCATGGAAAATCAGTGACTTGATGGGTGTACACTCCGTACTTCCAAACCCATTTTCATGTATGACCCGATTCCCATAATTGTACTAAATTTCCAACAATTATCAGCTAACCATATACTGTAAATGAAACAAAAACCAAACCAAAATCACATGTCAGTCAACCGTCCTGCGATATTCAAACCCAAATCATTGATATTCGAGCCCAAATCTTTTGGAAGGATGACTACTAGTTAATATATTCCAACCCAAATTCTACTCATTTAGTCAAAGCTCACCGCCAACAACCAAGTAAATTGGCGAGAACATTTTACAGCCTTTACCGAGGACATGTCTTAGCTATAGAGCTTTATATCGACAACATGTCCCCCTATTTTTCGTTGGTAAATCCTTATAGTTAATTATATTGGCGACGACTTTTTCAACTCTTTCCTGACGACAACGACAGGCCCACATTTTCATAGTCAAAGTAAACTAGCCAAGCCCATGAGGCTTTGGCTAAGCCATCTTTCCCTTGTACATCCTCCCTAAAGCTACTAACTTAATCACAATTCATTAATTAATATAATTGAGTAATCAATTAAATTAAATGAATTATTTTTTTTATTTTATTCATATCAAATAAGTAACGTAGAATGGCTCAGCCCTACCCTTTGGCGAGGACATGTCTTCGCCAAAGGCTGCTGCATAATTTTGACAACATACTACTGCAGTATGCAGCTTTTTAGATTTTTTCGAGAAAAAATCTCCCTATATACAGCAGCAGCATGTTATCTCAATTGTGCAACAAAATAATACAAGTCTGCACAACAATAAACCAAACTTCATATGGCTAAAAGATTCACGAATATTACATATTCGGTTACATAGTTATACACCTAAAATATAGTTAGACGTCAAAATTACATACCAAACATCAAATCAACTAAAAGGTATAGAATCTATGTCGAGTTATAGTGATTTGGAAACATGAAATTAAATTGAAGATAAAAGTACTTAATGTTAGTATTTTACCCTGAACAAACAATATTAAATAAGTTTGACATTTTCAATTTAAGCATTTCTTTTTACAACCGCGTAGGTCATTGACTATCATACTAGAGTGTACCTTAATCAATACAAAGTTACGTACATGCATGCACCACATTATAAATAATATCATTTCCGATATAAAACGATGACGTTTTACAATTTCTCATTTGAAGTGTGAAACGACAACGTATGTCTCACTCACATAACTACTGTTCATTTTAACTGTTCACTTTTACAACTGTTCATGGCCCAACTCATATACATTAGTCCAGCCCGTGTGTACTGGCCCATAGCCAGCTCAAGTATTATATCAGTTCCCCATTATTAACTCGATCATTCTAGAGCTACCGCCATAGTTCATTCGCATAACAAATTTCATCAAAACTCATATACCTAATTTGCGTTGTGGGTTCTTAGCAATGACGAATTATGGTGCAAAACCACAAACTCTATTGGTGGTAAATTTTTGGATGACCATTAATTGATGTGGTGTCTCTGCCGTCCTTTGGATTGCCGCCTTTTGATTAATTGATGATTAATTGCCGTCTCTGTTTCATCTACTCGAACCCCAGGGAAATTTATTTTGTATGTCTATCTATATTTTGTCTTGTAAACGTAGAAACGAAGGCGAAAGCAGGTGAGGATCTAGAGGATGTGAAAGCGACAAGAAGTACGATGAGGTTTTTGCTCTAAAGATGCTTCAATTTTGGATGATTTCTTGGTTATAAACGTATGTAATTTCAATTAGAATTCTATTTTGATTATAATTTTTAAGGATATTTTGCTACTGGTCTTTGTAAAGAAATTTGCATTAGTTAGATCAAATGATCTTAAGCAACTAAAAGTGATATTAAGTAAAGAACATTGATGATGAACATGTTAGAGCTTTAACCACACTTCATATCGAGGCTGAACGAGGTCATTTAGGTGATCTAACTAAGATCGTATATTTTTAATACCAGTATTTGTTTGCTTTATATTTAAGCTATTGATGTTTCCAATTAAGTTTAAATTTTTGTTTCCTTGCTTTTTTATGGAAAATATTAGTGTCCGAGACTACTTAGTACTATGAGTTTCTGATTATCTATGACTTGATAAAAAATTTAAACTGCTTATACTAGATAATTAGTTTTGATCAAACAACTATTTGTTTATTGAGATTTGCTTATTTTAGAAAGAAACAAGTACGTAAAAAGCAATATGTAGATACTCGGTTTCAATAAGAATTCCAAAACACCCGTGAAGATGTTAAATTTTGGTAATTTTGTTAATGTAATCATAGTTGTACATGTAAGCCTAATGTTTATTGGTTGACACACTCACAGCCTCAACACTTCAACATGTAAGCATTGATCCTATTCTAATCTTTATTTACATATGTCTCTACTAATTTGTTTCTATTACAGCTATTTATTCAGATATTCATTGTTTTGAGGTTTGTCCAAACACGGCTGCCTTATCTTATACTAGCAAAGACTTCTGTACCCAATCCTCTTGCACCCTATGTATGTGTTTCTATTGTTGTTGTTACTTTGGTTGATGTATATATGCGCTTTTCTTAACTAACATTACATTACTTCAGGTCAGTAAATGCTCCAGATGGCAAACAAAAACAGCTAGGCCTTTCTAACATATAAAATGTTGCTCCCGAGCAGCATCCAACTAAGGAAGGAACTGGTCCGTTCGACAATGGTAACTACAAAGGTTTTCTGCCACAGTTACCACTCCCGCAAATGCCATGCATCTACCGCAGCACATAATTTGTATGTACTTTCCATAGTGGTATTGTATACACGTATATCTGTATGTATAAGGAACATTGCTGATTCACTTGGCTATATGTGTTAATACAGACACCAATGCTTCAAGTATTGGCGATAATAGCCGGTAGACAAGTACCCGTGAAAGCCAACTACATAGCAATGCAATTCTCTTGTCATCATGGGCTAACTGTCATAGCCAATAGCTGCACTACCATCCAGCGGTAAGAAAATCGGCTTTATTTACACGTTGCTGTTTATTTTCGTATATATGGAATGCGATTGATTTGGGGCACTTTGTATGTTAATGTAGGTGACGCCTGTACAACTGCGAATAACGGTAGACGACAAACAAGTGACCCTCAACGTAAGCATCTTATCAACACAATCTATTTATTGGCTGATTTATAATACCTAATGGTTTTGCACCTGTTTTTATAGAAACTAGAAGTGGACGGCAGGTATTGCGTGCAGCGCCCGGTCAACAATCTCAATCGGGTAGACATATTCAAAGTACATCCAATGGTGAGAACATTCTTTTTTTTAATATTTTGAAGCTTCCAAAAACATTGATTAACCAACTGTGTTGTCATACATGGATTACTTTTATGCAGCACCACCGTTGGAATACGCCCATTTTGGAGAACGTAGGTGCAAATGCTGGCATTGCGGTGCGCTATTTTGGGTAATTGGGCAGATTGTCAACCCTTTAAGTGCAGGCCGACCTGAATATCATTAGCGTTGTTACATGAGCGATATCTCCCCAAAGGCTAAAAATTCTTATCAAAGACCACACAAATGCGACACCCAACACCACTAAAAAATACAGTATATGAAGATTTCTTAAGCAACATAATATGAAGATTTCTTAAGCAACATAAAAACTGCACAGGTTCATATTACATTCTCTGAGTCATAAATAACAATGATAGTTTAATCTATATTTTTCACATATTGATGTTACATATGACACAAACCAAAACCTCAGTACCACTATCTGCATTACATACCTAACTAACATAATTGATTACTTAAATTGAAAGAACATGACAGAAAGTAGATGAACAGATCCTAAAGCCAAAGACAAAGGAAATTATCAGAATCCACGCAGCAGCATGAGTAACATAGCCAGAAAATTTGGCAAGGAACCTTGCACTTAATAATATTACATCTTCATCTCTTATGGTGAAATTTTTACAGCAAGCTAACTTCTGAAACTATTGGTAGCTCTGATAGTGAAAATGAAAACATCAAAGACGAGTGATTCAGCAAGACAAGGGAGCAAAGTTGAGCAGAACGAGTGATTCAGCACCACAACTGATTTAAAAGGAGTAAGCTACTGAATCGAAGACAAGTGCTTCAGCAGGACGAGTGATTCAAAATGAAAATGAAAAGGAGTTAGTTATTAAATAACCGGTAAGTTTATTTTATATATACGTACAGACTTATACATTGTATAGGCCAAACCATATACGCCGTATGCCACATATCAGATGCACCCTACCTCCAACATCATGACTTTTATAGTCCTCAATATTTAGCCCTGTTGAATTTAGTGTTTTGAGTCCTTAAAATTTAGACCTTCATTTTGCCAAACCACCCTTAATATTTAAGGACAGTGGTGTTATAAGCCATACCTTCATCTCTTTCACTTCCAAATATAAATGTATAACAGATTCTAACTTCCAAAAAGAATTTAGAATGTACCTTTACGTGAGGACAGTTATTTTGAAATGTTGTTATTCTTATCCAATTCATGTGATGTTGTCGTTTTAGGCCGTTGAAAATGAACACAATATATTGATCATTCGTGCAGAAAATGGCTTAAAAAGTACGACAACTAAACGGGTAAACTGTCGTTCCTTTAAGCTTTACAATTCCATTCTCTTGAAGTTCGTATAAATGATTTGTTTACTTAAAAATTGTTGCAGGAAAGCGTATGGAATCTGATGTTGCCACAAGTGCCTAGAAAAGGTTCAAGCCAGTAACTGTTATTTAAGATCATCCACAATTTGACTTTGAAAGTGACAATTTGACTTTCAAGCTCTGCCGATGGACTATGTTAAGTTACTCAATACAGAGTATAATATATGCATGAATGTATATTACAGTTGTTTGTGTCATTTAGTTTTCATTTATACATGCCAACTATTGGACTGCCGAAAAAATTAACGTCCCGCAGCAACCCGCGGGCTATTTAGGTTGTTATAAATAATATCATTTCTGTTACAAAACGATGACGGTTTGCAACAGAAATAAAAAGAGCCCAACAACTGAAAAAAAAGCCCATCAACGAACCCAAAGTAAAATAAAAAAAGATTTTGCCGGCCAAAATAGAGGAAATTTTTTTTTTAAAACGGCCTCTCAACTTTGAACTATTTACGACTTTTTTAAATAATAAAGTTTATTTATCAAATATATAACACGATTCTAACTTTTCATCAGTTCAAATAATACCTGCGGAAAGATTGGCAATGCTTTCTGACATAACATGATTTTAAAAAAAAATGTTGAAGTTTAACATAAATAATTTTTTTTTACAAAACGTACCATCCATTTTTAGACTATACGATTTTTTTTTATATAATTAAACTTTATTATCCAAATATATAACATATATCTACCAATCCATTCAGATAAAAAAAACACCCGTGGAATGATCTTCGAATTGCGAACAAAACGAGCAAAATATTGCAATGCTTCTGGCATACGTACGATTTTATACAAATTGTTGAAGTTTATATATATATGTATATATATGTATGTATATATATGTATGTATATATATATTTTTATATAGATAAATATATATTATATATATATATATATATCTACATATATATATATATGTATATATATGTGTATCTATATACTATTATATATTATATATATATATATATATATATATATATGTATGTATGTATGGATGTGTGTATATATATATATATATATATATTATATATATATATATATAATATACTTTCAAAATACACCCTAAACTACCTAATAACTTTAAAATAAACGATAGGGTCAGAAACGTATAATTCTGTCAAAAGTTTAAATTATATAAATAACGTATACCTTTTTGCCATTTACAGGCTCTACATAGAAAAAAAAATACAAAACGTACCCTCAACTTTTAAATCCACCGATTCATTCAGAATAAAAAATACCCGCGGACAGAGCCTCGCGGCAACGCGCGAACACATTCCCACTAAATATTCATTCGAAATCGATTCGCTTAAATTATGACCCGCGACAACGCGCGAGCTATTTTACTTGTTAAAGCTATCATTTCTATATGAAATAACCACACGGTCCACACCCATTTTACCTTGTTCACCGGGTCAGCTACACCGCTATTTCTGGAAAACACGTATATATATAACTTCCAATTCTAGTATGTTATATTCAAACCACATTCTATTACAAGAATACAAACTTTCAAAGCTCAGTTAAAACATCCTTTGATCCCTCTTTTCTTCATTAACCGCATTGATCGATGTCGACAATGATCAAAGTACTCTTTATGATAGCCACCACTATTGCCATAGCAGTTACTCTCACCGTTACGTTCACAAGCAACAATCATCAAACAATGCTCACTGGAAGACCGGTTGTGACTCCATTTCCTAAAAGGGTGAGTCGATTCTTAGCTGAAAACAACAACCCACGAGCCGTAGACCATTGCAAGAAGGATGACGAGATTTGTTATATCTTGGAAGGTAAGAACTCGACTTGTTGTAACAACTTAAAAATTAGTTGTTTTTTTTAAAAAAAAATTGTACAGTCAAAGTAAAAGTCAACTGTTTTTTTTATAAAAAATTAAAAAAAAAATTTCTTTTTTTTTAATTTTGTATAATCAAAGTAAAAGACAACTTTAAAAAAAAAAAATTATTGTTTTTTTGTTTTTAAAAAAAAAAATTTATACTTTGTTTTATTACAATTTTTTTAGAAAACATAAAACAAAGTATAACAAAAAATATTTACATTTTTTAATTTTTTTTTAATTTTTAAAGAAAACATCGCTTAAATTTTTTTTTGTTATATTTTGTTTTATGTTTTCTTTAAAAATTAAAAAAATTAAAAAAATGTAAATATTTTTTGTTATACTTTGTTTTATGTTTTCTAAAAAAAATTGTAATAAAACAAAGTATAATTTTTTTTTTTAAAACAGAAAAACTATTTTTTTTTTAAAGTTGACTTTTACTTTGATTATACAAAATTTTTTTAAAAAAATTATTTTTTTAAAAAAAAAAACAGTTGACTTTTACTTTGACTGTACAAATTTTTTTTTAAAAAAACAAAAAACTAATTTTTAAATTTTTTTTTTTAAAAGTTGACTTTTACTTTTAAATTTTTTTGTTTTTAAAAAAAATGGTTACACATTTTTGTGACTTTTTCAAAGTAAGTTACTCATTTTGATATTTTTTTTAAGCAGATTACTCAAAATAGCACAAAACAAAAAGTAAATTGTTCATTTATAGCTTTTGTCCTTATTTTTAACATATTTTTATTAAATTAATAGTGGAGATGAACATAATGACAATATTGCATTCAAGTTTTGTAACTGACGTACTATATTAGCTTGTACAATATGTATATAAATAAGTACATTACTTCAATATGTAGGAAATTTTGCATAACCAACCAACCAAAGTAATTCATTATACATAACCAATTAACCATTTGTAATTATTTTTAAATTTTTTGGTTTATACACCTTTCATAATTTTCATCTGTTTCTATATGTTTCATAAGGGAATATCCGTTTTTTTACGTCTTATACGTTTTTTACGGTTTTGTACATTTTTTACGTTTTAAATGTTTTTGTACGTTTTTTACGGTTATATACGTATTTTACATTCTCATACGTATTATCCGTTATTATACATTTTATATGTTTTTATACGTACAAAAACATAACAAAATGTATAAAAACATTAAAAACGCATACAAACTATTATAAGTGTATAAAAACTAATAAAAACGTACACAAACGTATAAAAATGTAAAAATGTATAAAAACCTATATTAAGCATATAAGATCTTGATTGATAGGCTAGTGTGTGTGAATTAAAGTGTAATTAGTGTGTGTGTTTAGAGATAGAATTTGTTAACCTTTTCTCATTTGATATTGATAAAAATAACTTGGTGTGGAGGATTACATCATTATAGTGCCTACACTATTTCCTTTTAAGCACATTGATCCTAATCTATTCATTTCCTATTTGTTGGTAGAAATATTACGATATTTAATCTACACATTCTCTTAAAGTTTTGGTGATGACAAACATGTAATTTATAACACATAACATAGAGTGCTTAAGTTACTTGTGATCACAAATCATCAATGCATTCATACGACAACATCTCTCGACGTCTCAAGACTTCTTCAACGAAGTTTGCACCCGACGTAAATCACTTAAGGTATGAATAAATAAATGCTTAATTTATTTTATGATCAAAGAAATTTTTATTCAACCTCACATTTTTTTATAAAATGTTACAAACATTTTTATAACTTTTACAAAATATTTTGTATTTAAAAGAAATTTTTTATTCAAAATAAATATTTTGAATTCAATTTTTCTACCGAAAAAGCGGCTAGAAATGTTCCAGAAAACACCTCCCTTGAAAAAGACAAAAAAGGGAGCGTCCCAGCCTGGGCGGTCCCCTTAATTATAAGGGTGGTCCCCTTAATTTAAGGGGGCCGACATACTAATTAAGGGGGCCGGCCAGACAAAAAGGCTCCCCAATTTGCCTATAAATACTAGATTGTTCTCCATTGATTTTCTCACCTTTTGCACTCATTCTTTTCTGTCTAAAATCAGTTTATACATCATCTACAATCCTTTGATCATTTAATCTTAAGAATTTGTTTCCAAGTGATTCAAGCTTATTCCTCCAAGTGCAAGAGAAGAACTCTCGTTATCATCAAGATACGAAGTTATGTAGTTTAGTTAGTGCATTCGTGACATGTCTTACATTCACAATGTATAGATCGAGTCCATGTATTCCAAACTTGTGTAATAGTTAGATCGTGGTGATCATGGTGTACATAGTAGTTAGATCGTGGTGATCATAGAAAGTAGAGTTAGATTGTTGTGATCGTGTTAGTGTCTAGGTGTAGTGAATTGAAGTTGTACGATGAAGTGAAGTTGTGCGGTGAGTGATAGTTGTATTCTAGTTAAGTTTTTGTTCCTTTCACTTGTATTTTGTTCTGTTTTGTAGTCCGTGAAGTGAAGTTGTGCGGTGAAGTGAAGTTGTGCGGTGAAGTGAAGTGAAGTTGTGTCGTGAAGTGAAGTTGTGTAGTTAGTATTTTAGTCCTCAAAATACATAAGTTGTGATATATTGGTTCTAGCTATGATTAGAACTCGACATTTGGCTTAGTGTCGGAAATCGGTGTAAGCTTAGTTGTGTATGGTTTTTCTCCGCCTAAAGGGATCTTGTTGAATAGTGAAGTAACTCTCGAGTTGGGTACTCAGGGAGTGGAGTAGGGCGAAGAGGTGCTTCGTGACCGAACCACTATAAATCATTGCGTCCGGTTTGCACTTTCTTTTACTTTTCGCTTTACATCTTTATTTACCTTATCACCTTACATTTATATTTGCATTAGATCTATATGTGTGTTGATTGTTGCTTATATTGTTTGGATGATGATTATGTCATGGATAGAAGTTAACATTATGATTGTGTTTATATTGCTATGACATGTTCTAGTGGATATAGATGTATTATTCACACTCATCATATTGCATCTAACTTGATGGATAATTTGATAGAAAATGTTTTAAATTTTTAAATGGAAACGTATTCACCCCCCTCTACGATTTCCACAATTGGTATCAGGAGTCACGTCGCTATAATTTTCAAAACAAATGGTTTTAAAAATGGAGCACGCTTCATGTATCAAATTACCCATGATGGGGGATTAAATATGCAAAGTGTTTTGTTGCTTAACTTGTATTAGTTTTGTTGTTAAATACACTTAGTATACTAGCTCAAAGTAAAAATGATGCTTAAAATAAGTGTTTTATGTTCGGTATCAAACTCAGTAGCACATCTTTACGTTAAGTCACTAAATGATTTTGTACAAAAAAAGGAAAAAAGAAAAAAAGGCGAATCTGTGTGTCAGGTGCCGGTCCCCTTATCTCCAAAGGGAGGCCCCCTTAGCTCTTGGCCGGCCCCCTTATCAATCAGGGGGCCACCTGTCTGATTCGGCAGATTTTTGAAAACTTTGAAAATTCATATAAAATTAACCGTAAGTCCGTAGAAGTCGTGCCACCCGTCATTTTAAACATAATTGAGTCTACTTTTGTTTAAAAATACTTCCAAGTATTTATTCCAAACTTAAGTAAACCAAAATGCAAAATACTACATAGTGGTCAAAAATTTGTGTGTCATTTTGACGTAAAACGTGTATTTTACCTTTTCTTTTGAGTCGGGCATTTCTAGTCGGTATGTATTTGAAAAAGGGTGTAATTAAATTTTTAAAAATATTAAAATTGGTTAATTTTTGAAAAGGGGATGAAATTAATTTTTCTTCAAACAAAACCGAGCTAAGTATACATTGTTGTATCTAATACACAAAACGCCGACAAGTACTTTTATGTGTTATGCTATGTGATTATGTGCACTTATTTGTATCTCAAGTTTGTTAGTAGAAATTATTAAATGATCGTTGCTATTTATAGTTAAGTTAATTGAATATCTAAGCACATGTGTCATGTACACTATTCGTTTGTAGCTAATTTTTCGGATTATGCATAACTAAAACTTATGCTAGATTTCTTACATTAAGATTGCGAAATTGTTCTTGCATTGCATATAGGCATAGATCACTTAATTTACAAATGTTACATAAACATCTTGTAAATCTTTTATAGTATGGGAATATACTTAAGAATAAGAGTTCAATAACTTGTCAAGTATATTATTAAATGTGTTAAAACTAGTCACCTAAATATTTCTAACGATTTAATCTATTTTCAACAACACTTTTAAATATTTTTAACAAATTGCTTTGTTTGACCTTGGGTTGGTTAAACAAAAGAAAAGATTGTATTAATACATTAGTAACTAAGAAAAAGAAAATGCTTGTGCTTGCATGATTCTAACATACACACATAATTATATTTTTTTAACATATAGTATTTTACAAAAGATGTGTGTTGTATAAAAATGGTTAGAAAACTCATTTATATATTCACAAAATGTCAAAAACTATGTATATTATACATAACAACAAATAGTTTTTCGCACAAGTAAAATTTACGACAATATTGGAATAAGAAATTAACTTATCATTATTCATCAACCTCACCTTACAACTAATCTTGGGATTAATGGAACACACTATTTATATATTTATCTATTTTCTTTTAAATGAGTGTTCGTGAGGGACAAGAAAGATTTCGAGAATATATCAATTCATTATTCAAATTATGGTGATTCTTTATGAATATAATTGTGACAGGTTTTCGTGTGTTGTTATTAGACATGAAGTCGGATCTTATTTGTTTAGTTTTAAGATCTATATCAAAATATAACGAAAAGATATCCATCTTGGATTTACATAATCAATCACTCTTGATTGATATGAAATAATTATATCCTTTTACTAGATGAATAAGATATGCATCGGATCATAACTCACACTTGTGTTGATGATGCCATATTGAGTCTACTTGTCCAATGGTTGTGTTCCAAATCTTATACTAATTATGTTTCTAAGACATGGCATAAAATTCACCAATGAATTAGGATTGACGACTTGGTGTTTCGTACTGAAATTGTAAAAGCAATTTACATTGCAATGCAATTGGTAAATGTGTCATTTCCAAAAAACCAAACACGAGCAAACAAATAACATATGTAAACTTTGCTCATACAACATAAAAGCACAACTCAAAGCCAAATCACTTTAACTAAATTCTCAAATAAAAATAATATTATTTTTTATATACCTAGGATGACATGATGTTTGGGAAACATTATGTTTAAAGAATTTATGGACTTATCGTATTAAACGATTAATAAATGGATAATAATTATCCCTATTAATTTTATTTTCTTCGGTTTTTCTTTTTTTCACCCCCCCCCCCCTTTTTTTTTTTTCCTAGCATAAAATGATTGTGTTACAAGAAAATACTTACATATAATTTAAAAATATAAGTTATTAGATTGAAAAAATAACTCATCTTAATACGTGTCATGCATAAACAAGTTAAAAATACCTTTTATTCAAATACTTATTTAATTTTGATATCAACATTGATTAAGATAAATATTTTAGAAAAGCATATTTGTTTAAAAATAATATATGCCTCTTTTTAATCATTTATCACTTAAGATCACAAACTCAATTAGATAAATAATATTGTGAGATTCTTTCACAAGACATGCATTAGAGCTGTCTTAATACACTCTCATATAACATTTTGTATTTTTTTTTTTATTCATTGTCACAAATAAGCACATCTCTTGGCGTTTAAAAAACCAAACACGTTAAATATCACATGTGACAACTACACATGTAAGATGAATAAGTATGAGACATCCATTAAATCAAGCAATATGTAATTGAAACCAAACAACTATAGTCTTGGCAAAGATTAACACATCTTGCTTACGATTATCTTAGGAATTCTCACATCTTGATAAGGATTATAGCGGAACCAGGAATTATTAAAGTTGTTAGTGAGTCATGTTAGGCCCTCTATGAAAAGATAATACAAATTTTATCTTTGCTACACTTCATTATGCAAATATAATAATTCTATTTTGTCTAACATGAGAATGACTACTAGAGAATCTATTGAACTAGAAATTCAATTTGACCCTATTTTGTTTGAATTGCTTCCAAGAGTGGAAGTTTGGGTTCAGTGTTATAACCCATAAAAAATGGTCGTGTTTAGCCTGAATTGAGCACCACTAGTGATAGTCTCATATTCATTCTCTAATTTGATTAAATGGCTCTTCCTAAATATGCCTAATGATAGTCTACATTCGATTGGACTTTGTATCTCATTAGGAGTACACACTAAAAAAAAAAAAAAAAAAAAAAAAAAAAAAAAAAAAAAAATAAAAAAAATAAAAAAAAAAAAATAAAAAGCACATAGAAATTAGGCTTTTCCTTAGTCAATCTAGACACAATGCACCCCACATATGTGCTTTAATGTTTCAAGATGATTACTTGTTCCCATGTAATGCAATTATATGTCTTCATGATCTTGATGCTCAATGTTTAATTGCTTAGATATTAAATGCATGTCTACTATAAAGACATTTGTCTTCTTCTAGCAATTTAGATAAAATATTTCTTAGTTTATCTAAATGACACATGTTCCTAAATGCTTAATGCTAACATGTTTTACATGACGATTACATTTAAAATTATCATGTTTCGTATGCGTCATTTCACATGACTTACGTGTTAATTGTACACCTACACTATATTAACTTAATATATGACAATTAACGTTTAAATGCCACAGAGTCTTACACATTAATCTCGTTGATTATTGTGTTAATGCATGCTTAGATAAACTTATATGCCTATACCTATATGTCTTATGCATCTAGGTCTATATTTTCTTACACTAGAATATTTTTCTTCGCGTCCGTGTCACAAATCTAAAAAATCAAAAGAGTCGTAAAATGGTCTTATATCTCCTAGAGTCTTCACCCACACATTCCCTTAATCATCATTTCGCCTTCTTCTAAATAATCTACTATTTTGTCAAGGAAAAGTTAGATACATATCTAACACTCCTCCAAGTAGGTTTGACAACTTAAATATTTCATCTGAAATATTCAAGTATCTTTAACTTGCGATCGCAAACGTTAAAGGTCATATCCGAAAATTCATATTCAAGCCTAAACCTATGTTTAAATATGCTTCTTCCTAAAGCTAAAAACTTACATCAACCTTCGTGTGACAAAGGTCTTACGAGTATCTACATAAGTGATTCGTAGCCTCTTTAATATACACACCTCAAGACTAAGTACTTTCACTTCCATTAGTCCTTTCAACCCCCTTAGGAATGTCACGATGGTTTATCGTCATACACAATGAGGATCGAACATTATCCATTGATCTTAGGATAGAAAACTCATCAAAATTTGTCGTCATCTCCTTCGCGACAATGTCCAAAAGGAAATATCTTCATCGAAAAAGTTTCGTCGGAAGACAACATCGCTGGCACCTCACCAAACCACTCAAACGTGAACCTTTTTAACTCTAGGTCTAGGAATGATGAAACAAACCTCATAAACAAGTCATTCTCATTTTAATAGTCTTGTTACTATTAAATACATTCCGATAAATCTCGACAACTTAATAAGATCATCCGAAATGTTTAAGCATTTTTAATTTCCGAAATGCAAATTAAAATGTCACTCATTGTTCATGTCTAAGTCGTTTCACAAAAACCTTAATCACGACTCTATTATTATATAGATGGTTAATATCTTCCGTCCACATTTCCGCTACCACCTTTAAGACAACCTCGTACCTCGTCGTGTGATTTTTCTATGAACATTCGCAATACTCGAGAAGAGCTACATAACTTCGTGGATGAAGTTCATCGTATGCTAACCGTCATCAGTCATGACATTGTCAAGCTTATCGCTTCCATCTTTATTTTTCTTCATTTATTCTTTTTATTCCACAATTTATATCTGGATGAGCATGAAATAAAAGGGAAGGGAAAACACACCTGTTCACATATATTGTCACACCCCGTCTGCGGCGGAAACACGGGAATGCGACATAATGATTTACATTGCACAAGATACAAGATCATACCATACATTTGTTTGCAAAAGATTTCTTACAAAAGTTTACAATTACGCAACCTTGGAAAAATGTCAAACAATTGTATTCAAATAACGCCCAACTTGTCCTCGACTTTGGTTCCCAATAGTCCTTAGTTACCTTTGTTAACAATACACCTGAAAATGATACTCGAAAACGTCAACAATAATGTTGGTGAGCTCATAGGTTTTGACTCAACACCCAGTCGATGTGTCAATATCTCATACAGTTGGACAATTGTGCTATATGACAGTGAATATATGCGAACAACCCATGACTTAACATCCTCGCTAATCATGTACCGAGACCTAGCATCCCAGCTAGTCTTATATCCAGCGCGTACCAACGCTCTTAGGGTCGCAACCCCGATGACATACCACACCTAAGGCCTACCAGCTGGAGCGATTAGGGTGAAGAACCACACAAAATGTTCACACAACATAGCATACCAATGCATATCATTCACATAGCAGTCATAAGCACATAGATTGTCCCAAAAATGAAATCACGTTTTGCACAGTTTAGAAAAACAGTTCAAAGCACATTTGAGTATCATTTTCCCCCAAGGAAAAATAGTAAAAAGTGGGGCTACGAGAACCTCCAAATCAATTCGCAACAGATAGCAACTGCACAAATCACAATAAGCAACGCACAAATAATCTCAACGCACACTTAGCAGTACCCGGCCACGACCTAACATAAATTTTACCTCATAAATATTTGTAAAAAGTTATCTTATGGTACAAGCGTTCGTCCTTTACTCACACGAAATCCTTATCCATTTCACAAAATCTTTATCCTTATTTTCAAATTCGTATCCTCATTACAAAACCTTTACCCTTGTTTCAAAACCTTTATCCAAAATCATGGTTGTGTGGTGGTTACGCAAAACGACTCAATGCACTTAGGCTAAGTGAGACATTGGCAACGAACACTTAGAACATAGCCAATAACGAAAACGAAACAATGACCAACGTTCTAGAATATTGACGAGAAAGGGGCGTGGAGTAATTCAAGATTGAAATGAACGAATAAGCATCTCGAAGTCGATACGATACGTATAAGTACGTATAAGTATATATATATATATATACCTACTATATATATAATACGAATATTTTAAATAGAATGAATTAAAATAATATTTTATTATTATTTCGTCCTTTTATCAGGCTAAGCGGGGTAAGTATAAAGAAAACCCTATCGTCTTATCATATTCAAGATTAAATCGTTTAATCTTGACTACAAAAGGTCACTTTTGTCTTTTAGCTTCTATAAATCCATCTTGCCACTTTAAAATAAACTTTGAGTCCAAAATCCATTATTCTTATATTTAAGTCCAACCCAAAATTAAAAGCCCAAGTTATATTAAAAATCTAAGTTATATTAAAGTCCAAGTTATATTAAAAGTTCAAGTTATTTTAAAAGTCCAAGTTATATTTAGCATGTCCACAAAATCCCTCTTAGCCTAAAACCAACTCATCTGGTCTATTTATAAATTCACTAATTCATTAACTTGTTAGTGGGCCTTATGGCCATTAGGTCTTATGCATTTAGGCCCGATAGCATAAACTTAGTCCATATACCCCTTTTTTTCACTTTAAGTCCCGAATTATAAACCAAAACCCAAAATAATTCGAAACCAAAATAAGGCCCAAATATAAGTCGAAACAAAATAAGTTATGAGTCCAAAATATAAGTCAAAACAAATTAAATCATAAGCCCAATATATAAACCGAAGTCCAACAACCATAAGCCCATTATTTAAGTCGAAACCAAATAAGCTACAAGCCCAAATATTAATCGTAAGTAATAAGTCATAAGCTCGCATATATATAAGCCGAATTCAAATAAGCCATAAGCTTACTATATAAGTCGAAATCTATAAGCTCGACAATATAAGCCGAAATCCATAAGCCATAAGCTCACAATATAAGCCAAAGACAATAAGCCATAAGCTCGAAAATAAGCCAAATCAAATAGGTCGTGGCTAATAAGCTGAACCAAATAAGATATAAACCAAAAATAGGCCAAAAATCAAATGGGCCAAGCCCCTTTTTTGTTGGGCCGAGACTAGCACGAGTACCCTCGTGGGTTGGTTGGGCCGAGCCCCAAACCAAACGTGACCGAAAATCGAATAAGCCCAAAAGAAATCAAATAAGCCTTAAATGAGCTTATTTTTATGTAACTTCAAAAATAAGCCCTCAAATAAGCATTATACTTCAAAAACAAAATTCACACCAAACAAAATTTAAAGTGTTAATTCCTTGTTTTTTTCTTTTCTATTTTTGACGCATATGAAAACACACACCTTTTTCCAATTCGTTTTGTTTTTTTTTAAAATAGATTTCACACGTCAACTTGTACAACTAGTGTTAAGACACTATGAGAACCATAAAAGTACAACTTAAAACAAAATTTAGAAAAACTTACAATTTTGATGTTCTCGGTTCGGTTTTGACGCGAATAAGCAAACCCAAATCGTTCTTTTACTGCCCGAAACTATCTAGCACTAACCCACTATTGATTATCAACCCGTTTTCTAGTTAAATCTTCAAAATCTATGTTTCTTGTTCCTTTGGGGTGCTCTTCCGATTAGAGAGAAAGAAACAAAGAGATACAAAATTTTGGTTTGGAAAAACATGCAAAGTGTGTGTTTCTAATGGTGCCTAATCCCTTATGTACAACCATATTGACTATTGGTGTAGCTAAAGATAGCCATGGTGTACCCTTGTTTGTCCCATACCCAGCCCAAAAATCCTAGGGGCTCGGGGTGTCTTATTTTTGTGTCGGGTTCTCTAAAAGCTCAATTCTCGCTAAGTAAAAATGTTACCCGGGTTTAGTTAGTATTTTTATTGCGTTTAAAATCATTTTTGCAATAATCTAGAGTATTTACTTGACATCCTTTACTAATTTAAATCTCCCAAAATTCATTTAAAATGTTACCGGTCGCGTCAGGACCAAAAACACGAAATCTTGTTTAAACTAAACCGAACATCTCCCATCATTTTTAAAAGTGTTCCAATATTCCAAATTCAACTTGACAATTTTGATTTGCCCAAAGTTTTCACTTTAACGACCGTTACAGTCTTTTACCGATTTTCACGAAAACGCCCGTTTTCTGATAGTTTTTAATTCACACCTCAACGATTCACGTTTTATCCAACGTTTCATCAACTTATAAAATATTTCATTAAATAAGTTTATTCAATTCACCCAAAGCTTATAAATCTCATTTTTAAATTACTGTCGTGCCGGTATGCGCTGCGTGATGATTTTTGCTAAACGCGAGGTAACTTCCCGGAAAGCACCGAATGACTTCATAACCATTCTAAAACAGAAATACAAATCTAAAATGATTCTATTATGATACATAGGACTCTCACAAGACCCGGTTTAACCGTAACCATTTTACGCAAAATAGGCAACCGAAGCTAACTTCACAGCTTTCTTCAAGAAAACTGAAAGACTCCGATATAAAAATCGTAAATATTGATAACTTAAACCTGGAAAAGTTACCGGTTATCACAGTTACCCCCTTAAAGGAATTTCACCTCCAAAATTCAACTCGAATTCTCAACCACGATCATCCATAGGGAAGTTCCATTCCCCAACTCAATACACTGACCCTTTAACGAATTGGTCTCTTCAAGCGGGGTTTCTTCTGATTCCCCTAAAGATCTAGTTCTATCATTCAGTCCTTATACTCTCTCATGATTCTCTTAGATCCTATCCACTCAATCTGATAATCTCTCTTATTATTCCTCGGTTTACTAGTCATTCCTTAACTTCTAGGTTACACGGTTTTTAGTCAGGCATCCGAGTATGATCTTTATCTCGACATAGCATCAAAACTCTAATACTTTGACAATATCAAATTGTCTTAGTCGATCTAGTCCATGTGGACTATTGACTACAGGGTATTTGCTTCACCTACTACTATCTCTTGTTCTACTTGAGCCAAAACGGTCTACGGCTCACTTTACGACTCTACTCAAACTCTCTACCAAACTAGATCTACTTGCTAAGCACCCTTGTTCTATCTTACTAGGTTGTTTAAATACTGTTCTAAATTTTTTACCATTCCTACCAAAATGGTAGGGTTTCAGTTCGTCCACTATATCGCATCAAACTCTCGCATGATCTTACGATGTTCCGCTTAACTACTTATCCTTCTATCATAACGGTAAAGTCGAGCAACCCGATTACGTTCAAATCTTACGAATGACGCATGGTAACCGTGCTTACAAGCACTGGGCATATCTATCTATACAAGATGAAATAAGAATACTACTATCCATTACCTTTTTCAAGATTTCCGTACAAGTTTCTTCTTACTAACATAACTATGACTTAACTAAAGCCAACTAGTGACCGATACTAATCAGTTCACGTCTAACACTACTCTAAACTATCTGACTCGCATCCTATACTAACTGATGTACTAGTTTAGTGTTTATACAAAAACTCTAACAATTATATCATTACTCGCTCCTATGGTCCCTCTCCTGCTCTAAAGCAGTAACACGACCTCTCATCTCCTATAACTCACGCTTTAAAGCGGCCTACTGCACTAACATGTCATGAACCAGTCTATGGTCATCATACCTTGCCCGTGACATATCTGCCATCCGGGTGTCAACATACCCTGCCCATGCCTCCAATGCTAGCACATGCCTCTATAAAGCTCCAAATGTCACGGCAGTCCTCTCCTGCTCAAGCTTTAAACTCTTTAACTTGTACCTCTGTGAGAAAATCTCATCTCTAACCAATCCTGACCTAGTGTATAGCTCCCTCACATCCCTATCAATACTCGCAAACAAAGTGGGTGGCATCGCGTCCAAACACTAAGTGTGATCCTAGAGTATGCCCCTAAAAAAATCTAACTGTGCCCCTATCTCTATAAACTAGTCCTCATCTACCGGGATGGTGGCTGTCAGGGTGGTTACTGGTGAAGCTATAGGTGATGAGACGGTCATGGGTGATGAAATAGGTGAAGGGACGGCAGAAGGTGCTGGTGAAACAAGAAGTGAACCAAATGACCACTCAGGTGATGGCGGTGTCTGAGCGGGTGGTGCGGGTGGTGGATAAGCAAGAATATCAATGTAAGCTATACTGTCCTCTAGGTCTATCCATGTAGTGAGTGTAGGATACCTAAGTGCTGACACTCTCTCTGGTCTCACAGGCTCTAGTATAGATCCAGAGCCCTGTCCTATCTCAAACGTACTGTATACCTGATCCTCCTCTACTGCTAACTCTTGGCGCCTCAACGCCCCAAACCCAAGTCCTAAAGGCGAGCTTACGGTTGCCCCCACAACCGAAACTGCCCGCTGTTGACCCTCACTATCCATATCCAATATGAGCTCAAATGTACCCTGGTACCTCTTCCGTACTAGAAGGGCCGGAGATGATGATGATGATGTCTCGTAAAAGGATCTATACCTATTACGGAGAGCTGAATCTGACAAAGCCATCACCTCTGCCACTCTGGCCGAATGACCAGGGGACATGACGGGCTGGGCACGCACAGTCATACGCGCAGTCCTACGATGAAATAAAGTACGAGTAGGTATAGGGGTAGGTGAAGTATGGGTAAGTGGGTGATCTGGTGACAGTGATGTGGTGGAATCCGATGACGTGGATCTCACACCGGATGTGTCATAATCCTCTGACTCCTTAGTATGACAAGTGGGTGGTGTACTATCAGGAAGTGAAGTGGGTGATGCTACAGCGTGGTGATGTGTGCTCAAACACACATCATTTGTACCCCATTAAACACTATTAATTGGAATTAAAATGCTAAAATATAGATAATTATCTTGCAAATATGTTTGTTTGGTATTTTTATGTCTTGCAGGTAAAAGGATTGAAAAAGGTGCAAAAACGTGTATTTATGGGTTTGTTTCGATCAAGTGTGCTTAATATTCAAGATCAAGACAAAGTTGTGAAAGGTCCCCGAGCATGCCATTGGAAAGAGCACGAGAAAACGAGTCCAACGGTGCCCTTGAATCTTATTAGGCCAGCCCGAAACCTATTTTTTAGGCTAGGCCAGCCCAAACTATCTTAAGCCCAAAAGCCCAATAATAAGCCCAAGTCCAAATTATTAAAACTGAGTTATAAGGGTGAAGTCAACCCTGCGTCAGCGTCACGTGCGAAGGAATTAAATCACAACCAGTCACGTGACAGAGCACTATATGGAATGGGCGAGTAATGTTGCGACACGTGGCAGAGCCATGTTATACATCTCAAACTCCAATTTGCAGAAGTTGTTATCTGATGGTTATTACTAGCGTACAAAGGAAGCTAACAAAAATCCACGTGTCCTTCCTCCATTGGCTATGGTACGTCATTTTATCCAAGGTGGAGATCCCGAGTTCAATGATTGGTTAATCATTCCCCAAATGATTGGACAAATTTTACAAAAGTGCCCCCTTGGACCCTATAAAATCCACCCCGCTCCCCCACACTTCATTATTAGTTTTAGCTTAATTTCAAATTTTTCTATCTAAATGTTTTTAGCTTATTAGTATTTTAGGACTAGAGCTTATTGTAAAAGCTGCTTTTACAGCTTATAGGTGCTTTGTAATAAGATTCAAGTTGGTTTTAATGAAGAATGTTTCTAGCTTATTGTCTCTTTTCTTTTCTATTTAGTTTAATCTCAAATAAGCTTTCATCTTAAGCTTATTTTCGTAGCTTATTCATTCCAAAACTCCTAAAAAGGTATAACATCTAATTCTATAAGCTCTCAAAAGCTTATTTGATTTCATTTCATTCCTTTTAAGAAGTATTAGTAATAATAAGCTCAAATAAGTTTAGATCTAGCTTCTTGTTTAGATTTAAGCTTAGAAGTCTTTCTTTAAAGCTCATCTTATCTGATGAAATAAGCTCCTAAATGGATTATTTGAATTCATATGAGCTTATATTGTTGAGATTAATTAATCGTGAGTTTATTTGCTTATTCGGTTTGAGAAATTAGTAGTTTATTTGTTCTAGTGCTTATTATCTTGATTTCTTTAGCTTAAAAGAGATTATTGTTACTTATTTGGATTTGATGTCGCATAGCTTATGGTATCTCATTCGAGAAATTGTCGTGCTCGTTGTAGAATTTGTTGCTAATAGGATTAGTTTTATTTGAGCTTATTTGCCGAGGCTTATTCTGGTAGCTTTTTACGATGTCGTAGGTTGTCCATTTCGTTTAGAGTGCATATAGATAAGTTGGATTTTTAATACTTGTTTTTGCTTATTTAACATCTTATAGCTTTTGAAACCCTTGTTTTAGCTTACTCGATCTTTCTATCTAGATCAATCCCTACCTTAGAGCTTATTCAAATAAGACTTTTGAGTGGTTTATCGAGCAAATAAGTCTCAGCTTATTAAGTTTGGTATTAGCTTATTGTAGTTACAAATTTGCTAAACTCGTTTAACTATTTCTTAAAGTTCTTTAGTTTGGTTTGAAATCGACTTTGGGCCTCGTTAGATTGTTGGGTCAGAGCTTGGAAATTTTAGTTGTTTATTGAATTCAATTAGGTGTTACTAGTAGTTTGGGCCACAGTTAGGATTTTGGGCTTGCATTAGTGTAACAGTAGTAAGTTGCGTTTGGTTTGTTAAATTCATATTTGGGCCAAGTAGTATTCAGATGTAGTGAAATTGAAATTTGCATAATTAGCTGTTTGTTTTATAACAGTTTGTATTTGTTGTGTTGCTTTTGGTACTGGTCAACTCATGAGGCGTGAAGCTTAAGGGTTTAATAAGCTAGATAGAATTTAAATATTTTCTTTAGCTTATTAAACTGTGTGGTATTCGTTTATTTGCGGCTCTTCAATTCGGTTCTATTTTCTATCTTTTTTCAATTCTTTAGTGTAGCTTCGTATAAAATGTTTTGCTTTGCTTATTTGATCATTATGCGTAGTGGGTAGTTAAGTAGTTCTTGTTAAGTGTTAATGTGAATTAGGAATTAAGTGTAGATTGTAAAAAGTCTTATTAATTAATAATATTCAATTATTTAGATTTGTAATTTGAATGCTTTAAAGGGCAAAATCCGGAAAAATAATCAAACTACACATCTAGTAATTAGTATTTTTTAAGAGGTTTTTATCAATATAAGCTAACATTGTGAGATAATTATCTTTTCTAAGGAAATTAATTCGTTGATAAACCTTAATCCACACTTAATGAACTTTTCACGTCACTTAGCAAGCATTTTTCTTATTCTAAATCTTTTAGATTATTTTAGCATAGGTTCTTGTAGGTTTAATTGTTTAGTTTATTCTGTATTAATTTAGTATATTTATTCTTAGTATTAAAAATAGTTTTAATTAAATCCGAAAATTTAAAAGATAATCAAGCTTTTTTCTTCAAAAACATAAATGTGGATTTCAATTCATCTCTCGCCGTGGATACGACACTCGGAAGATAGACCATTACTTTTCCTAAAGTAATTTTCTTAACTAACGGGAAATACTATATATTATTACGACACGCGTTTGATGTATATCAAAATGGCGCCGCTGCCGGGGAGGTGGTGTACATTCTACACTTGTTGTTCCGTAAGGTTGGATGCCTGAAGATCCTTTCTTCGGAAAGTTTATTTTCGTACTTATAAAAATAAAAATCCAAAAATATTTTATTTTTATTTTTCTTTTATATACATATTAAAATTACCAAAAATATTTTTATTTTTTATTTTTATTATCATTACTAAAATAATATTCTCCGTTATCCTCTTATTTCATCTTATATTCTTATCTTCTATCCCCTATTTGTTTACGTTTAATTCTTTATCAACATGTCTTGGTTTTTAAGGTGCTCGTGGTGTGGAGGTCCGTTTAACGGTGGAAATTGTCGGCGTTGTACCAATGTGAGTTTCAAAGACGAGTTTGTCCTGTAACCCTGATCCCATTTCTTATGATGTAAACACCACAATTTTTCTTTACCCGCCTCCACTGCCCGCTTAATACTCGTGTGAGTTATGTGGGGAAACAATTCTTACTTTGGTTATGATTTTCCACACGGGTTTCCACTTGTTTTATGAGCAGGAACAGTTTGCTGTGCTACAATCAAAACCTTGTGATAATTTTTATCCACAAAATTTCACCGAGTTTTCCACACAAATATCTTTGTTGTGAAAGCTCTATGGGGGTACTCATACGTATTTTCAGTAGTGTCAACCGAGGAATCATAATTTCATGAGCACTAATCTTTGCTATATTCTTATTTCTGGTTTTGACCAACTCCAGCAATATTCCATCGATTCATCAAACCTCAGAGTATTCAAGAAGATCCTTAACCAGCAGAGGATGGAATGTTGATTGTATAAAATTCACTTAATGATATGATTGAGTAAGAATTTGAACTTTTTAAAGCTTTGCCAATCCTGTGTTGGGAATGTTACGAGGCAGGCGGCTATTCTTAGTACTCATACACCGAGCCTTCGCGATGTTTCATTTCTTTTTGCTATTTGACGTGGAGGAGTACTGTTCTTTTAATGCAATTATTTCTCAATTTCCGCCGTATTTTGCAATCTCTCACCGTTCTTTGCCAACTATGGAGCCCGAGGTCTTCTCATCACTTGGGAATGAGGATACTTAGCACTTTTCATGTAAAGGAAATCGGACGAATTTATCAAAGTTTAGTGTTGTAGGACTTGTTTAATCCCAAGGGAGTCTGAGGATACGTCCGACAGTGACAAAGAGTGTGATTTGCGTTTTGTTGATAATCCGTGACTTTCTTAATCCTACTCTTCGATGATATGATTGATTTCTACCTCTAGTAATGAGGGTGTTTCGAATAGAAAATCCTTAAAAAATTTATGCAAACCTCTATTTTGATTTTGATGACAAGTAATCTCTTGAGTAACATAAATCCTTTTTTTAATGAGGTGTTAGAGGACATCAAGCAAGGACTCTTATGTTTCTAACTTTGATGAGCTGGCTTTATTAGTCACACCTCTTTTCGATGCTAATAAAGATGAGTGTTTCGACCCAGGAGGCGAAATTGATGAGATCTATGATTTTCTAGATATTGATGTTTCTACGGATATTGAGGACGGTTATCATGGATCGGGGGGTGATATAATTATCTTGAGGGTATACTTATTAATGAACACTATCCTTAATGCTCCTCTGAGGTATTTTTAGATCTTGACCCAAAGTAGCTCTAAGGATGGAAAAACCTGATAATGATGAATTGAGAGTATGGTCAAAATTTTTGGACCCTGGGATTCATGAGAAATTTATTTCTCCATCATAGGTGATGGTTTTCACATAGGGGACATAATTCCAAAAACATTCACCTTAAATCATGCCATACCTGTGACGATTCCCACTAAAACTCTTAAAGGTCAACATGCATCTCTTAAGGAAGCCGACCAACATCAATCAATCAACATCGCTATCCGCGATAATTCAAGGCATCACACACTACTACTACTAAGGCATCATGGCAATCCTAAAAATCAATATGCTCTCGAACTCAACATTCGTAAGTGTTCTCATCATTTCACATCCTATCATTTTTAGGTGGTCTCATTTCTCACACATCCCTTCCCTCCTACAACATAACTTTAGAAAACTAACCCCATCATTTCATAGTCCTTCATGAATTAAGCTTTTGTTGATCATGGCTATGCGTACGTAATTTAGGAAATACCATGAACTGCTTGGGCTAGTCAACTTTCATCATGTTCGAGGTTTTATGAAAACTGTAGTTTGATTATAGTTGTGTTCTTACAAAATTTTCTTTTTATAAAAACTAGCATTCTCTATAACCTTGGCTCTGGATACCAATCTGTCACACCCCGTCAGCGGCGGAAACATGGGAATGCGACATAATGATTTATATTGCACAAGATACAAGATCATACCATACATTTGTTTACAAAAGATTTCTTACAAAAGTTTACAATTACGCAACCTTGGAAAAATGTCAAACAATTGTATTCAAATAACGCCCAACTTGTCCTCGACTTTGGTTCCCAATAGTCCTTAGTTACCTTTGTTAACAATACACCTGAAAATGATACTCGAAAACGTCAACAATAATGTTGGTGAGCTCGTAGGTATTGACTCAAAACCCAATCGCTCTCCCAATATCTCATACAGTTGGACAATTGTGATATATGACAGTGAATATATGCGAACAACCCATGACTTAGCATCCCCGCTAATCATGTACCGAGACCTATCATCCTCTCCAGTCTTATATCCAGCGCGTACCAACGCTCTTAGGGTCGCAACCCCGATGGAATACCACACCTAAGGCCAACGAGCTGGAGCGATTAGGGTGAAGAACCACACAGATTGTTCACACAACATAGCATACCAATGCATATCATTCACATAGCAGTCATGAGCACATAGATTGTCCCAAAAACAAAATTAGATTTTGCACAGTTCAGAAAAACAATTCAAAGCACATTTGAGTATCATTTCCCCCCAAAGGAAAAACAGTAAAAAGTGGGGCTACGAGAACTCACCTCAATAGCAACAGATAGCAACCGCACAAATCATAATAAGCAACGCACAAATAATCTCAACGCACGCTCAGCAGTACCCAGCCACGACCTAACATAAATTTTACCTCATAAATATTTGTACAAAGTTATCTTATTGTACAAGCGTTCGTCCTTTACTCACACGAAATCCTTATCCATTTCACAAAATCTTTATCCTCATTTTCAAATTCGTATCCTCATTACAAAACCTTTACCCTTGTTTCAAAACCTTTATTCAAAATCATGGTTGTGTGGTGGTTACGCAAAACGACTCAATGCACTTGGGCTAAGTACGACATCGACAACAAACACTCAGAACATAGCCAATAACGAAAACAAAATATCTGACCAAACGGTTCAAGAAGATTTGACGAGAAAGACGCGAGAATTCAAAGATTGAAATGGACGAATAAGCATCTCAAAGTCGATACGATACATATAAGTACGTACAAATATATATATATATATATATATATATATATATATATATATATATATATATATATATATATATATATATACTACCTATTATTATCGTAATACAAATACTTTAATTAGAATGAATTAAAATAATATTTTATTATTATTTCGTCCTTTTATCAGGCTAAGCGGGGTAAGTATAAAGAAAACCCTATCGTCTTATCATATTCAGGATTAAATCGTTTAATCTCGACTCTTAATGTTTACAAAATGTCACTTTTGTCTTTTAGATTCTATAAATCCATCTTGCCACTTCAAAATAAATTTTGAGTCTAAAATATATTATTCTTATATTTAAGTCCAACCCAAAAGTAAAAGCCCAAGTTATATTAAAAATCCAAGTTATATTAAAGTCCAAGTTATATTTAGCAAGTCCACAAAATCCCTCTTAGCCTAAACCAAACCCATTAGTCCATTTATAAGTCTACTAATCCATTTACTTGTTATTAGGCCTTATGGCCCATTAAGGTCTTAAGCATTTAGCCTGATAGCAAAACTTAGTCCATACCCCTTTTTTTACATAAGTCTGAATTATAAACCAAAAACCAATATAAGTCGAAACCAAAATAAGTCCAAAATTTAAGTCGAAACAAAATAAGTTTTGAGTCCAAAATATAAGTCGAAACAAAATAAGTTATGAGTCCAAAATATAAGTCGAAACAAATTAAATCATAAGCCCATTATTTAAGTAGAAACCCAATAAGCTACAAGCCCAAATATTAATCGAAAGTAATAAGTCATAAGCTCGCATATATAAGCCGAATTCAAATAAGCCATAAGCTCACAATATAAGTCGAAATCTATAAGCCATAAGCTCGACAATATAAGCCGAAATCCATAAGCCATAAGCTCACAATATAAGCCGAAGATAATCTGCCATAAGCTCGAAAATAAGCCAAATCAAATGGGTCGTGGCTAATAAGCCAAACCAAATAAGCTATAAGCCAAAAATAAGCCAAAAATCAAATAGGCCAAGCCCCTTTTTTTGTTGGGTCGAGACTAGCACGAGTACCCTCGTGGGTTGGTTGGGCTGAGCCCCAAACCAAACGTGACCCAAAACCGAATAAGCCCAAAAGAAATCAAATAAGCCTCAAATGAGCTTATTTTTATGTAACTTCAAAAATAAGCCCTCAAATAAGCATTATACTTCAAAACAAATTCACCACCACAACCAAAATTTAAAAGTGTTAATTCCTTGTTTCTTTCTTTTCATTTTTGACGCATACAAACACACCCTTTTTCCATTCGTTTTGTTTTTTTTTCAAAACTAGATTTCACAACGATCAACTTGTACAACTAGTGTTAAGACACTATGAGAACCATAAAAGTACAACTTAAAACAAAATTTAGAAAAACTTACAATTTTGATGTTCTTGGTTCGGTTTTGACGCGAATAAGCAAACCCAAATCGTTCTTTTACTGCCCGAAACTATCTAGCACTAACCCACTATTGATTATCAACCCGTTTTCGTTGTTAATCTTAAAAAATCTATGTTTTCTTGTTCCTGTGGGGTCGTCGTCTAGAGAGGAAAGAAAGAGAGATACGAAAGTTTGACTTTGGAATAATAACATGCAAAGTGTAGTGTTTTAATGGTGCCCAATCCTTATTGTACAACCATATGAAATTGGTTGTATCTAAAAACAGTCATGGTGTCCCATGTTTGTCCCATACCCGGCAAGAATCCTAGGGGATTGGGATGTCTGTTTTTTTTTTGTGTCGGGTTCTCTAAAAACTCAATTTTCGCTAAGTAAAAATGTTACCCGGGTTTAGTTACTCTATTTATTGCGTTTAAAATCATTTTTCCAATAATCTAGAGTATTTACTTGACATCCTTTACTAACTTAAATCTCCCAAAATTCATTTAAAACGTTACTGGTCGCGTCAGGACCAAAAACACGAATTCATATTTAAACTAAACCGAACCTTTCCCATCATTTTAAAAAGTGTTCAAACATTCAAAATTCAACTTGACACTTTTGATTTGCCTAAATTTTTCACTTTAACGCCCGTTACAGTCTTTTACCGAATTTCACGAAAACGCCCGTTTTCTTATAGTTTTTAATACACACCTCAACGATTCATGTTTTATCCAATGTTTCATCAAGTTATAAAATATTTCATTATATAAGTTTATTCAATTCACCTAAATCTTATAAAACTCATTTTCAAATTTACCGTCGTGCTAGTACGCGCTGCGTGATGATTTCTGCTAAACGCAGGGTAACTTCCCGAAAAGCACCGAATGACTTCATAACCATTCTAAAACGGAAGTACGAATCTAAAATGATTCTCTTACGATACATAGGAATTTCCCAAGACCCGGTTTAACCATAACTGTTTTACGCAAAATAGGCAACCAAAGTTAACTTCACAGCTTTCTCTAAGAAAACTGAAAGACTTCGATATAAAAATTATAATATTTTATAATACTTAACCCAGGAAAAGTTATCGGTTATCACATATATCGTTTAACCAAATACTCTCAAGAACTCACATATGTGATTCTTATTCACTAAAAACCAACAATGTAAAACCGAGTCATCCTTACCACTACCAATATCGAGTCACCCACCTAGTCATCTTCACAAGAAGATTCACCATGTAACCATTCCCCACAAGTGAATTTCGCAAATAAAATGCGTCTCATATTCATTTCCCGACACTCATAAGCATGTGTGCTGATGCGTATTTTCTTTTAAAATATATTTTTATCAAGTTTTAAATTTATAAAACTCGATCTACCTAACGACGCACTAACGAGCAGCGAACTCGATCGTGGGTAGTATAGAATGGTAAATCCGGGGTCATCCCAAGAGCTAAGGTGTAATTAGTTTTAATTTGAAATGTCACATTTTGAAAATGGTTTTTGATTATAATTGAAAGAAATAGAAAAACAATAAAATAAATAACTGAAATTAGAAGGATAGTAGATATCAAGAGAGAAAACGTGCTAACCTAGTTACTTCATTACTATTGTTATGAAGACAATTTCCTGTGCAATGTCAAACTATGGTTTCATTACTAGTTCTAAGGTCGATAGATGTGCATATACAGTCTATCCTATACTCCATGCGATTCCGAATCATTCCCGAATCATCTGGGAGGTAGGTTATCTAGGTTGCAGTGATTAATCCCAACTATTCCCAAAACATATCTAATAACCTATAAAGATTATTAACCCCCTTTGAAAGAGTTCATGTGCTTTTTAAGTATTGAGTAATATGTGCGATGACCGGTTAGTTCCTACACTAGATAAGGAGTTAGTGTCACACCCCGCCTAGGCGAAAACACGAGGCGTAACATCATGGATATCATCACAACACAATGGTGTCAACAATAGAGAGAACTAAATGAAATAGATAAACAAATGAGATACAATGTGTCATGACAATATCTAACACAAGATAAAGGAGTCTTGCATTACGGTAGCAAAGTCATACCATAAGGAAACATACTCCAAAAGTCTAAACAATCAAATAACAACCAAGTATCAAACAATTCAAATGACATAAATAAAATCTCTAAGAGCATGACTCCGCATGCAAGCCTATACTCTCACTAGCCACTATTCCTAACTTCAACATCCTCAAGATGGTTACCTAAAAATAATGCTTAATACGTCAACATAAAGTTGGCAAGAGTCATAGGTTTACGGCGCATAGATCAAACTTTAAAATAAATTACTGTGATTAATAAACCATGGTAGGATAATTACTATACTATCATACAAGCTAACATGCAAATGTAACCATAATGAGCATGGGAACGGAACGTGTCCCTCGATCCAACAAGTATCAACAATTGGATAGGAACGTTACCCCCGATCCATTAAAACCATCACTTCACATGGGTAGGAACGTTAACCCCGATCCAATATCACAACAAATGGGTAGGAACGTTACCCCTAATCCAAATATACATAAGCATTTAACACGTAACATACAATAGCCAAGTAAAGTCCATACACTTTCAAAATAAAGATACATAATCATAGTAATTAGAACATTTTAAATCCATTTGCATCATTTCGATCATAATTTGAAAGCGATGTGAAAAAAGGGACTATGAAACTCACCTGATGCACAAGCAGCTTCTAAACAATATCAACACAAGCTACACAATACAAACACAAACGTGTTACACGCGACCAGGCTAAAAGCTCAAGTCCATGTAACACACATATGATGGATGTCTAAGGGTTTGATTAACCATCATGGGTTACCCCGACACCATGCCTAACCTTAACTACTTCATTAACACATTACACTAGTCAACTATAATTTATTCAAAAATGCAAAATTTTAGTGTATCTTTACTACCTTAAAAACCATACTTGCTAACCTTAATAAATTATACAAAAAATTATCTAAGTTCATTTATGTGTTTACTAACTACCTTGTGATTCTAAAGTACCCATTATATGTACAACTATCCCAAATAAAATCAAACTTCAAAACTATCCCAATTCGGATCTGATTGCACACTAAAAAGTATGGCCCCAAATATCATACTTAGACACACAATCAGAAGCTCTCCTTCTAGGGTTTCTTTACATACATATTGAAATTAATCTCTGTAGATTTTCTAACCTTAATTCTAATTTTAAGTTAGGGTTTTACCTTCCCAAAAATGACCTAATTCTGACCTGTATTTTCTGTTTTTGACAACTTTTCTTGTAACGATCAATTGACTAACTTCCCGAACTCCAAATCAATCGAGGCCGGACTTTTTGGAAAATAGACTCTTCGAGCTACAATTTAAACACTAGAATCATAAGAAAACACGTGTTTATCATCTAGATATCATTAGTTAAACACAGCCAAAAATTATGCTCAACTCTAAATCATTAATTAAAGCGATCTAAGCCTAACCGTTTTCATCATTACGCTCCTAATCAAGCCACAAACGCTCCTACCTGATCTAATTATAATAAAATACAGAAAATAATAAACCCTAATGATCCATCATATTGTTGTTACACGATCAGGAATAATTTAACAAGAATGGGATTAGTAATCATACCTAAACCTTCACTCGATCTTACATGAATTCACCACCTAAATCTTGAAAAGAAAAATCATGTTCTTGGGGATTTGGGGAGGAATTTTGGCTGAACAAAGGTGGGGAGAGGGAATGAGGCACAAAACTTAGTTTTAGGGTTTTATATGATTTAGATAACTAACAAGCCTAGTCCCTATCCAATAACAATTTATTTCTAGCTTAAACTCTTTCTTTCCTCCTATGCCGATTTTAATATACATACATATATATTTATTATTTTTTTATATTATTATTAGTTAACTAATTATCTTTATTACCTTAAGTTTTTATAAAAACCTAAGCTAATTTGGGTAAACCTTTTCACATAAACACAACTTACTAACTTTCTAAAAATAACTTTTCATTTCACATTTCACTTTCTATATTTAGAAAATCCACTATAAATATCTAAATTTCACACACTTCACTTATTTCCAACATGATGCATTTCTCATAAACACTTAACACAAAATCATCTAACTATTGACATAGCATTGCATGCAATACGCCATTCCTTTCCATTATCACTACAAGTGAACAAATAGAATACTCATCACCAAACATAAAAGCACTCAAAATGAGATGATCATACACCTCAAATGATATCATATACCTATTCAAACCACTTAGCACACATATATAACACATAGCACACAAGGAATCACACAAAACAAACTCTTAGCCATTTCTAAAGGTATAAACTAACATATTCAAATCACAGTTGTCACAATTAATCTGATTAGAAGTTGGTTTGTTTATTCAGTGCAATGATTACTTATCTCGAGGTGGCATATCTTTCTTAAGACTTAGGCGGGACTTCTTCCTAAGACCTAGACACATTAATTTTGTTACAATTAAAGCATCCACATAAAACATCCTTATTTGCTGATTATAATCTATCTTAGGGATTAAAGCAATGGTGATCTAGTTAAACCCTAGCTCATAGAGACTTTATCCACTTATTGCTTAACGGCGATTCATACACTAGTAGTTCACTAACACAATCTTTACCAATTAATTAGAACGTACTCATTGATCCCAAAGGTCACCTACCAGTTCAACTAAGCTCACAATCTAAAGGCAAAGACAGGTCGTTAATTGTGATCCTATTGGTCTAGATGTATTAATCAATATATGGAGAGCTATCTTGGCATCTAGATTACTTTGTGGCTCGATCGGTCTTCCTAAGTGTCGCGCTTAAGATAGGTGCGTGTGTGCATTCTCTCACAAGTATATCAGCGCTTGCTGTGTGTGTGCGTTCTAAGTGTTCCAATCAGCACTTATGTTGAGACTCTTGTGTTGCGTAGTTTGTTATATACCAATCAAGACCTCAAGGTCGCATATTAGTCAATGAGAGTGAGTCGCTGCTTGGTAATGGTTTACGCTCGACAGGTCGATGTCGCAACGTCTGTAATCGAAAAAGTGTGTGTTGTTCATATCAGAGATCTCAGAGGTAGGCGCATGATAACGAGTGCTTCACGATGTAGACGTAGAGTATCTGACCGTTGTGGACTGGCTCCAGATAAACTGCGTAACTCGCATCATAAGACGTTCGCTGTGTGCTTCATCGAGATGAGCGGACCACGCTTTTAATATAAGAAGAGACGATCGCGAGGCTAGTGAAGAGCACGGTACTACAGCTGCGTATCCTGCGTGACTACGCGTCTGTTGTTCGCGTGTACGGCTACATATATGCTTGATGGAACTCGTGCTATGTGGAAGAGACGTGCGTTTGACTCGAGGAGTGCATTAATGAATAAGACATCGAGAGTTAGCTTGATTTTCGCCATATGATGAGTGTACTACGCCTAGCTGTCGATTTCTTCTGTCTCAGTCGGTTTTTGCTAAGGTGAATTCTTATCAGTCGTTTCCTGCACCAATACAGGTCCAATCAAATGGAGCACACCGAATGCTAGTGTGATAATTGTTGTTTTACGAGAAACCCCAGATAACGGTAGCGTTGGGACATCCCAACAACTACAAAGTCTATCACAACACGCACCTAATCATATCCTCAATGTAGAATTGTACGCTCACTCTGTCCACCTGTATGTGGGTGATAAGCCGTGCTCATATCCAATCGCGTTCCTAAGGCTTTCTTTGAATGCCGAGTTTAGTAAATCTTGAAAAATCGATATTTAACACTTCAAAACACGATAAAACCGTGAAATGAAAGTGTAAAATGACTTGTTAAAATTATTACCGAGTTTATACTTAGTAAAATTCCCTATATCACAAATTCGATGGAACCGAATTTGTGAACTTAACAAACTCAATAAAACTGAGTTTAATACCGAATTCCTAATAAACGACTTTTGATAGAACCAAAAGATCGAATATATCTATTACACTGATGTTTCTTACTGAAATTGCTAAATTTACAAGAAAAAATGTTCCGAAACTCAAAATCACTCTACCGAGAATGCAAAGCTTCTACCGAAAATCAAAACCACACTTCCGAGAATGAAATGAACACTTCCGAGAACACAATAACGTCCAAAAACTCGAAATCACAGCCAAAATCAATCTCGAAACCTCAATAGTACTCACCGAATTCGGAAATCATCACATCTTGATTCTCGGTCAAACAAAAACACGCACAAATCAAGCACTCTTCTTCACTATTGATGATTGATACCACTTGATAGGTCACATGAATCTTGAATCAATCATATCAACATGTAAGATTGAGAGAATAAGAGCAAGTGAAGGGAAAATTCAAATATTATTTAGGAGGGAAAATGAGAGTTGGTTACAAGAGCATCACCCTCTAATGAAGATTAGAGGGCTATTTATAGGCAATGGGAGGGAGGCTTCCCTTCCTTATTTTCCTAACTTGTCAATACTAGTCCCTAGACTTTGGTTATTATGCTATTTCTTACTTAAAGCATAATAAACCTTATTACAAGCTATATTAAACTAAACAAAATAAAGTCTAATAACAAAATATAATAAAACCACATAATCGACACTTTTCCATAAACCTAACAATCTCCCCCTAAGGGTCGATTATTCTGGGCGTTCCCTCCTTGGTCCAAGTGGTCTTCCATTCACGTACATCTCCCATCTTCTCATTTGATCTCGATAATTCAATCGAACTTCAATCTCTTCTTCAAACAACTTAAGAAACTCAACTTCATCATTTGTGAGTTCTTTTTGCACATAGCCATACTTGACATCATTATAATAACTCTTTAGTCCTTCAAGCGTTCTTCTCAGTGTTGCATCACAAAACTTATGTATCTCTGAATGTCTCATCACCCTTTTCTCTTTCTTGCTATTAGTGTAAATGATTCCATGTACGGGCTCATAGACAATAGAAAACACATCATATTCTTCAATTCCTGGGAATGTAATTGTTGGTGCAGTGAGATTAATCTTCTGTTGATAGCTTTCGATTCCAAGTTGAAAATCGTGCACTCTTTCCCATATCACTGAACTCCTGATGAACACTGATAGAGACCATAGCAATCCTGTATTAGCATAATCAGGTACCTTGTTATTCACGATCAGCAGATACATGTCTTCAATGTCATTCTTATTGAGGTTCTTGTAATCTGGCTCGGTTATTGACACTATGCAATCATTAGCTCTTCTTGCCACAATCTCTGTGATAAACTTATGTTCATGACCCAATTCCCAGTATGTCTTGATGACTTGAACGATCTTAGAGTTTGAATAGATCTCTTCCTTCGGTCTTCCAGGTTCTTTCTGTCTCCTTATGTAGAAGATCTTCGCATGAGGATTCTTCCAGTTTTCAACACCATATCTTGCATAAGGATTAAACTTCTTTATACACTTATTAACCCATCTGGAAGTCCGTTCTTCAATATCATCATCATTGAAGACAATTGCTGGAAATTTATGAAGTGACAAAACGATCTTCTCAGGACCTGAATTTCCTTTCTTCAAGTACAAAAGGTCTTGATTGATCAGAGATAGTGCTGGAGCTTCAGGATCTCTTTGACAGCTTTGAACTAATGGTGTGATCTTTCGTGGATGCGGAGAGACAAGAATTTCCTTTCTGCTTTCCCAAACAATGTCACTTTGCAAGAAATTCTTCATCTGATCAATGTGATACTGATGTTCATCTCCTGAAGTACATCTTTGTCTTAGCATCTCATCCGCCATCTTCTTCAACTTAGCTTCATCAATTGTCAAAGATATCTCTTCCATGATGTCTTGTGTTACTTGCTTAGTTGGAATCTCATCATCATCAGAAGCATAAGAATCAGTCCAGAAATCAAATTCATCATCTTGTTCTTGATTACCTGAAGTAGAAGGACATGGTTCCTCTACATTAACTTGTCCAGACGATGACTCTCCAGATACATATGCTTCATACTCCGATGTGGATACTTAGCATGATTTTGATCTTCGCATTCCCAAGTAAATTCTGGTCCTCTTTTAGAGTTCCATCTTACTTTGACTATAGAAATACGACTTTGTTTTAGTTGCTTGACTTCTCGATCCATGATCTCCACTGGTTCTTCCACAAAGTTGAGTTTGTCATCGAGTCGAAGTTCTTTCATTGGAATGTACTATGGACATTACTAAGCTCTTCAGGAAGCTCAAGTTTATATGCTACTGGGCCAATCCGTTCAAGGATTTTGAAAGGTCCAATGTACCGAGGATTAAGCTTTCCTTATTTTCCGAATCGGAAGACACCTTTACGAGGTGATACTTTTAACATAACACGATCTCCAACTTGAAATTCTAAAGGCTTTCGCCTTACATTGGCATAACTTATTTGCCGATCTCTTGCAGCTTGCAAGCATTGTCGAATTTGCACTATCTTTTTAGTGGTTTCATGAATTATTTCTGGTCCCGTAAGTTGAACATCTCCAACTTCGGCCCAACAAACAGGTGATCTGCACTTTCGACCATAAAGTGCCTCAAATGGTGCTGCCTTAATACTGGCATGGTAACTGTTATTGTAAGAAAATTCTACTAATGATAAGTGTTTTTCCTATCCTTTTCCAAAATCTATAACACAGGCTCGAAGCATGTCTTCGAGTGTTTGGATGGTCCTTTCACTTTGCCCATCGGTTTCGAGATGATATGCCGTATTCATGTCTAATTGAGTACCCAAAGCACTTTATAATGATTGCCAGAATCTGGATGTGAAGTGACTGTCACGATCCGAGATGTTAGATATTGGCACTCCATGCCGGGAGACTATTTCTTTGATGTATAACCTTGTAAGGGTTTCCATACTATCTGTCTCTTGGGTAGGGATGAAATGTGCGGATTTGGTAAGGCGATCAACAATGACCCAGATTGTGTCATGTCCGTTTGAGGTTCTGGGCTGTTTTGTAACGAAGTCCATCGTTATTCTTTCCCACTTCCACATAGGAATCTCTGGTTGTACCTGTAAGCCGGATGGCTTCTAACATTATGGCTTAACTCTAGAACATGTTAAACATTTGCCAACATATTCAGCGATGATTGCCTTCATGTTAGGCCACCAATAGAGTTTCTTTAGATCCTGATACATCTTGTCAGAACCTGGGTGAATGGAATACTTTGATTTATGGGACTCATGCATGATCAAGTCTCTCAGATTACCAAATAGTGGTAACAGCTTTGGTTTTTAATACAACGAGCTCCATCCAGACGTATTTCAAATGCTTTGTCCATTCCTTGTAAGTTTTCAGTCTTGATGTTTTCTTCCTTGAGTGCTTTAGTTTGAACTTTTAGAATTTGTGATGGTAATTTTGGATGAATAGTCATAACTAATGATCTAACTCGGAGTAGTTTGATTCGTTCCTTCCGGCTTAAGGCATCTGCTATGACATTTGCCTTTCCAGGATGGTAGCAAATTTCATAATCGTAATCTGCAAGCAATTCTAGCCAACGGCGGTGTCTCATGTTTAACTCTTTCTGATCAAGGATATGCTGAAGTCTTTTATGATCAGTGAACACAGTACATTTGGTGCCATACAGACAGTGTCTCCAAATTTTAAGAGCGAATACTACTGCTCCTAATTCGAGATCATGAGTGGTATAGTTTTCTTCATTAGGCTTAAGTTGTCGGGATGCCTATGCAATAACCTTCTCTCTTTGCATTAACACCGCTTCCAGACCTTGATGGGATGCATTACAGTAAACAACAAAATCATCATTTCCTTCTGGTAATGCTAAGATTGGAGCTTTACATAGCTTCTGTTTAAGTAGTTGAAAAGCCGACTCTTGATCTTTTCCCCAGATATACTTCTTGTTTTTATGGGTTAATTCAGTCAAAGACTTTGCAATCTTTGAGAAATCTTTGATAAATCTCCAATAATAGCTAGCAAGTCCTAAGAATTGACGTATTTCTGTGGGTGTAGTAGGATATGTCCAATTCTTAACTGCTTCAATCTTGGCGGGGTCAACATGAAGTCCTTGACTATCAATTAAATGTCCAAGAAATTGCACGATATGAATCCAGAAATCACACTTGGAGAATTTGGCATACAACTTCTCTTTCTTGAGTAATTCTAGGATTATACTCAGATGATTTGCATGCTCTTCTTTGTTATGAGAGTAGATAAGAATATCATCGATGAACACTATTACGAATTTGTCCAAGTATGGTTACACACACGGTTCATGAGATCTATGAATACAGCATGTGCGTTAGTTAAACCAAATGGCATTACTTGAAATTCATAATGTCCGTATCTTATTTTGAAAGCAATTTTGGGAATATCTTCATCCCTTACTATCAGTTGATGATAGCCTGATCTTAAGTCAATCTTCGACTAGACACTCAAACCTTGAAGTTGGTCAAATAAGTCATCAATCCTGGGTAATGGGTAACGATTCTTTATGGTAAGTTTATTCAACTCTCGGTAATCGATACACATTTTGAAAGATCCGTCTATCTTTTTGACAAACAAGACAGGAGCTCCCCAAGGCGAAGTACTTGGTCGGATAAAACCTCGATTTGATAACTCTTAAAGTTGTTTAGATAGTTCCTGCATTTCTAAAGGAGCTAATCTATAGGGTGCTCGGGCTACAGGTGTCGCTTCTGGAATTAGATCGATTTGAAATTCTACTTGGCGAACGTGAGGAAGGCCAGGTAGATCTTCAGGAAAACTTTTGGGAATTCTCTGACTACTGGGATATCTTTTAGTCTTTTCTCATCTGACTTCTTTTCCATTACTTGGATTACAAAAACTTGAAAATCTCAAGATATATATCTTTCGGTTTTTATACAGGATATGAGATTTAGTCGGGTTTTACTTTGGTCACCTCGGATGATCAAAGTTTCACCGTTAATTAGGATGTGGATGACTTTATCGTCACATATAATTCTAGCATGATACTTGGATAACCAATCCATACCAATGACGACATCGAAACTACCGAGTTTGATTGGCATACGATCAATTTCGAAAGGTTGGTTTAACAGAGTCAGGGTGCAACCCTGAATAACGGTGTTTGTGCTTACTAGGTTTCCGTCAGCCATTTCGATATTGTAAAAGGTATCT